>VZUA01022422.1:3010-19517 GCA_013401035.1 Horornis vulcanius | reverse complement strand
AACCTGTGCCAGTGCCTCACCATTTTCACAGTAAAGAACTTAGTAATACCTCCAAGTACCATACATCCTGATTGTTAATGTATTGCATCATGAACTGTGATTTCTTTGTTAGTTTTTAATATAAATTCTCAGACTCCTCCTACATATTTAAAAGCCCACAGAAAATGTGGGGCTGATGTGAGGTGCTGTAGCTTCATGATAGCCAGAGATCTGTTGTGAGATGTGAGGGAATGTGTTACTCATAAGTTGCCAGCATAAATTTCAGGCACTGACTCCAAAAAAATACTCTTGCAGATGGCTTGTAAGCTGCATGAGTCTTTCAACTTTCAACACTCTTTCAACTTTGTTCAATAATTCTGTAGAAAATTGAGAAAATACTATACGGCAAAAATAACTATACAGTTTTGTGGTTTTTTTAATCTATTAGTTCCTTAGTTAACTTTTGGTTACGGGCAAAACTCAGTTCTGATTTTTTTCTGCATATTACATATTCACAGTCTCCAATTTTAACCCATGTAATAGTAAGGACATACTTATATAATTGCATCATCGACAAAGTTCTTAATCTGATGTTAAATTTTAAATCCTTGCAGTTCTACAATAGATGATTTTTAAAGAGCTGGTTGTTAATGTGATCATGACAGCATTTTTGTTTTCATAGAACATCCTATTAGGTCAGAATTGTAGCTTACTTTAAGTATAATCATTTGCAGGATCTTGTTTTCTCAGTTTATGGAAGTGTTTTCAATAAAATGGGAAATATTTGATAGAGCCAGTTAGATTAAGTGGGGAACAAAAAGGCATTTTCATTCTAGTAGGCTTTCCAAGTGTTATTTAAAAATATTTATCCAAAGTTCAGAAATTCTCTAAAAATAGTTTTGTTTTTCCAAAGCAAGAAATAGCTTGGAAGCTTTGAGAAGAATAGATAAGTGAGAACATCCCTGAGAAATTAAACTGAGTACAGTCTATCTTCCTACACATATTTTATCGACATTATGGTAAAAGAGTTTTTGTTCCAAACGTTGCCATCCTCCCAGTGTCTTTCATTTCTCCTTGTGATTCCTGATTATGGGATCACTTTTAGACATTTACTGAAGTAAAAATGTAAGGGAGGCACTATTTTTGTTACACATTGCTGGAAGTTGCTTCATTGTTTGGATGGAATTTACCTAGTATTTCTCAGTCATGTAAACATTTGGACAAATATTTATAGTTTCAAATAGCTCAGAATCATTTAGGTAATAGAAGAAGAACTTCTTACCAGAAAAAGTTGATTCTTTCCCAGAAGCTTGCAGCAAGGAATGTTACAGATTCCTGAAACACACATTTGAGTTGCACGATCATCATTTGTGCTGCAGAGGCCTTATGGAGATTTGAATTAGTAAATTAAGTCCTTTTTGTCCATGTTTCCACACTTTAGACTGTAAGATTTTTAGCTTCAAGAGGAGTAGTAAATGCACATTCCTCTCATTATGTATCCATGTTTTTGAAGTTGTCCTTTTTTCACAAAATATAAACTACAGACCATCACAAAGAAATGATAAATAGAAAAAACTGGTTTTCTAATCAAGGAATTTCTGTTTGACTTGATATTTTGATAGGGAAGAGAAAAGAAACATGCATGTATCAAATATGTATGTACCAAGATTTCTGTTGAAAAACAAACCCCGGTTTTGTCACCTGGGGAAAAAGAATGTGCTGAAATAATTTTTGCTTTTCCTTTAGCTACCAAAGTATTTATCTGTATTGTCATTGTGTAACCAAACATGTGCCAGGCAAAGGATCAGATGTAAACAAAGGTACATATTCCCGTAATTTTTAGCAGTGGAGTGTTTTTCAGAACAGAAGTTTTCTGAGTGCCTTGATGAAGGGGAAATATTTGGCTAAGAGGTTGTTTCTATTAGTGTGGGTGGCATGTAAGAAAGTTCACGTTTGGGAGTGGATAAAAAAATCCAGAAGGGCCAGTCATCAGTAATTTGGGCAGAGCATGGAGATTGGGAGGTGAGTGTGAAAGGAAATGGGAGAGACAGGTGGAGACCATGTTGGCCAAAGCTGATGAGATGAGATCTTGTGCCTTGGCAGTGTGAGCCAGTAAAGACTTCTGGAGCAGCCCCAGCTTGAAAGATTCAAGAGGACATTTTGTGTCAGAGCAATGTGATTCCAGTATGGAGTGTAGCCAGAGCTACTTCTGTTTTCTGTTTTTTCCCACATTAAAAAATTGCAATAAAAAGAAAAGAAAGAAAGAAAAGGAAAAAAATACACCCTTGTAATTTCCTTTAGCAGACTTCCATCAAGTAGGAGTTCTAAACACTTTGCTGTTCTTATCAATGTTGATACAATTGTGTCAGCAATTTTGCAGATTTTTTTTATCTAACAGAATGTTAGATAAACTTGCTAAGGTGCACAATTTGCTGTATTGAAGCTGTAGGCACATTAAAGAAGTATAAAGCTGACCTGCATCTAAAAATAGAAGTACCTGGCAGAATGCAAATGGAAATCTGCGTCACACATTTTTATTTGAACAAAACTAACTGTAAATCAGATATGGGCATCAGAGATGATTTGTCTTAAAACTAGCACAGGGTTCCTGTTTGAAGGACTGTATCTGTAAATCATGTCTGGACATAATGAAAGGTTTATTTTCAAACTGTTGTAGGCAAATCCTGATAATACTAATGCAGTGCCAAGTATGTAATGCCTTTTAACAAAAAATCTACCTGAAGTTTTTTATCTGTCTAAAAAAACTGAATTCAAACAAAGCTCACATTGTTGGTTACTCCCAGTACCTGCCCAATACTGTTTCTACATGCTAGTAAGGCCATCTGTTATTAGCTTAGCTCAAAAGCTTTTTGTAGGCAGATGGGGCTGAGCTTTAAAAGTCCTGTACTGTATCACTTAATTAAAAAAGAAAATCTAGACAGTAATCCTTGTGATGTAAGCAGTGACTTGACATAATCTTGCCTTGTGTTAATCCGTTAAATGTTTATCAGCTAAGCTAGAGGCCTATGTTCCTTTAAAAATGTGGATGGATGGATACAGACATGGATCCACAAACAAGACATGGCCAAATGGTGTAAGTTACGGATTTACAAAAATAAGCTGCTGAGTGCCCTCCCACAGCACTCGCAGCACAGTGCAGCAGCCACCCTGCAGTGAGAGGACCACAGCTCCGTGTGAGGAGGCCGTGCTCAAGGGCAGCTTCTGTGAAATGCTGGGTGTGTGCTGTAAATCCACACCCTGCCTCAGCTCACAGCAACTCATTTAGTAGTCATGTCTTCATATCTTTCTATCAAGTAGAATTGTTTTTGGTGAAAGAACAATCTGAACCTTCTTTTTTAATATAATTATGATGAGCACAGTGAGAATATGTGCAGAAAAAAAACATCCAGGACTAACTGGAAGGTTAATGTGACTGTGCTTGCAGTGACTTGCACACACTGTAAAGCTGGCCTGGGTATGCAGTGAGGCCATTTGTCAGGGGTTCCTAGACACTTGAGAGCCCCATTGGAGCAGCAGCTACCTCACACCTGGGAAACAAGAAATGGACCAAGTACCTAAAGGGGAAGAAGAGGGTGGGGTGTGTGGGCAGAAAGCCTCAGAAGTTTGGTGACTGCTTCCTGGACTGCAGGATAATTTGCACGTTTTAGCACATAAAGCACTGTAACTATTTTAAAGGTCCAGCTGCTTGGTCTATTCATTGCTTTCCCAAAGCCAAACACTAACTCTGTACCAGGGGACAGAAACCACAGAAAGTTTTCAATGTTGTTCTTTTTCCTTTATGTGTTTTCTGTTTCAGATGAAAACAATATCTATGACTTAAGATTTCTGATTAAACTTACGTTCCCCTATTTCCATATTTGTGATGTGACACTACAGGAATATTACCATTCCTTCTTGCCTGGTCCTCCAGTCATTAGACCCAGCTAGGAGTGGTTAGATCTGGGATGGTTAACTGGAGAAGAAAGACAGAAGCATTTTTCTGTTTGAGTAGCTGAAGTTGTTTAAGAAGAAGCTAGAGATCCACTACCTATTTTTAAAGAGGAGAGGTGAGGAAAAGAGGAATTATATTGTGAAGTCTGATTTCAGAAACTCTCTGTGGGTTTCCTGTACTTTCTGGGGAGACTAGGAGCTGGTGGAGCATGTGACTGAAGTGAATATGGACCTCAAGAAAGCAGCTTTACCCATTAGTCTTATTGCTTATACATTTTGACTACACAGAATGGCTTTTTCTTTTTCCCCCCCTTTGTTTGTTTAGGTTATGCCTGTTCAGCCTGCCTTCAGTTTGTGTACATCCTTCTCTACATATGAAGCAATCCCTTGGTAGTAATTGCTTTAAAGTCAGTTTCTCAGAATATTCAACCTATTTAAATTGTTTGCAATAGTGAGAACAGAGAGCAAATGCAGAAAATGAGAACACAGATTAAGTGGATTTGTTTTTAAATTAAATGAGTGGAAAATGTTTATGGGATTCATTGTTCTCTAATTGTAAAAGCTGCTATTGAATTCCTGTTTGTCTTAAGTAAGCAATTATTCCTGGAACCTTCAAGCAATGTTTTTCTTTATATCAGATGCACACTTCAAATGCCAATGTCTTCTGCTTAATGACCTGCCGGAGGCCTCATTACACTTTCTCTGTTATCCTAATCACTGTGTTAGGGAATCTTCTGACACGAGGCTGTGCAGGTCAGCCAGTGTCAGGAATCTTGCCCCATGCTTTGACCATGTGGAGTTCATCCTCAAAGTGCTTTGGGGTAATGTAGTTTGCTCACTAAGAATTTAATTTGGCCAATTAAAATTTGTACTGTCTTTGTTTGTGCGGTCTGAAATGCTGTGGCTGTATTATTGGCACTACAGGTTTAATGCTCCCATGGAGTTCAACCTAAAATGATTTCTTAGTATCAAACCTGTTCATTTGGATTAGTGGTAGTTTTGATGTATTGGTGGTGCTCTGAAAGGCAGTATTTATAGAAAGAAATTGTTATATTTCATCAGATCAACAGATTCAGCTGGAAAAAAACCTCAGAGTTGCGTTAAGAAGCAGAAGTGCTTCTTCTGTCTTCGAAAGTTTGTTGCAGCAACAGATTGGTTGAAAAACCCCAAAATATTGCTTCTCTCCTTTCTTTTTGTAAATCCTTTTATCTTTTTCTTTGAAAAGGTTGTTGACCTGCTTCTGGCTAATGACTTGAGAATATTATAACCTGCTAATCCATAAAATAATAACTCTAAATGAAAGGGGGGCTTGTCTGAATTACCTGGATTAAGAGGAGAGAAGGAGTTTACTGCTATAAGGATTGAGTTGAAATAACATAATTGTTGTGAATGTTTCATTAGCATCAGGTTCCCTAGATTTGTGTCTGATTCAGTTGTTTGGTTGGTGTTTCAAGGTGCTTTTCAGAAGCCTGAAAGAACTTGAAGTAGTATGGTGTGTGCTAGCCCATATGGTGGACTGTGGGGGTCCACAAATAAGAAGAGAGGTAGGAACACAGACCATACTTCTTTCCTTTTTTCACTTGCACAGGGATAAGCCATGGCATGAAGGCCACTCTTTTTTTTAGTCTTTGCTGTATTTCTGTATTCTGTGTAAACAGTGCTGCCTCAGAGATAAGCACTAGCCAGGTGCAAGGGAGGAGGGACAAGCCAGTTTTCCTGTTGTAGAAATCCTACTGTGCTGCAGCTCACTTCACTTTTTGTTGCTGTAGCTGGAAGAATAAAGCATCCTTCAGCTGCATCTCTTAGCTGCCTCCAAGAAAGATTGGGAAAATACATACACTCATTCTGCCATCATTTCTGCCAAGATCAGTGGGCAGTGTGTGCTGAAAGAGAGTTTGGACCAAAGCAAAGGAGAAACTTGCATAAGAAACTAAGTATTGGTTGAACACTCATCACTTGGGATCAGAATGCAGCAGAATATTGAACTTAGTACTGAAACCTATCCAATGCAAATCTCTGCTGAAGTATGATGTTTGGAGTGGATTAATGATTCCTTCTCTTAGAAGTTCCTAAATTAAAAATATGAGCAGCCTTTCTATAATCAGCAATCCAGGAAATACAGGGCAATTGCTAGAACTGTTTCAAAGCAAAGAATTTGATTACCCATCACTCTAATAACTTTAGCTGTTTTAATAATTTCAAAATCTCTCTTAGTTGCTTTCTAAGCTTTTTAGGTTACTGTATTTATTAATTTAGTCAAGTTCTATATAAATTCATTTCAAAATAAGATGGTTAGAGAAGCTTTTTCTTCCTTTCCTGATAGAAACAATAGGGGATCTCAGCCCTGTTATAAGGCTTGCTTTGAAAATATCTAATAATTATAAGATGAGTGAACAACTTCTAATTGGACATTTATGATGCCTCATCTGGATTTGCTTTTTCCTCTGAAGCCTCATTTGGACCTAAATTAATTAGATGACTAATTAAAGGAAGGCCTTTGATTTGAGATCAGGAAAGCATGTTTGAATGAAGGTTACTCCCTCTTCTTTAGCTGGCAGCATCCTTGACTATTAGCAGTGTGTAATAATTAGGTGTGTCAAGTTAAGAGTTGATTAATCTTCTTTAAGTGGTCCCAGAGGAAGAGGTGGAGGACAATCATTCTCCAAGGGAGGCTGAAGAGAGTAAGATGCATAATATATTCTCAGTTCCTGATACTTAGAATACGTAGCTGCTAATATTTAAGTTCTTGAGCTCTACAACATCCCTGAAGTGCTGACATGAAGTAAAAGTGTGAACAGAAACACAGCATGTGCATGAAAATAATGTTACCTGTATTGAGGAAGTACTCCAAAATTAGTTCATTTTATAGAGGAAAACCAAATTTTTTGGTGAAGCAGTTGGTGAAGCACTAGTGTCCCTTCCACCTGTTCTGTACAGTTGTTTCAGTGAGTGTAAACTATCGGTCCCTCCTGTGACTGATAAAAGTAACCTGTGTACTTTTTGTATTTGGAGCCCCAAATACCACAAGCTTTATGAATTATTTATTCAAGGAGGATATTTTCCGGAGCTGCTAACTGCTGTTGATCCAATGTTGAATTCATGATTGAAGCTAACAACGTTCTTTAGGTCTGATTTTGGATTGCAATCAACCTATGTGCAGGTGCAAGTGCATCTTGAAAAGAAGTGCTGTTAAATACAGAGCAGACCCAAAACACAAAGTTATGGCCTTCATTCTCTATATTCTGTAATAGGCTATTTGAGCAACAGTTAAACAGACAGTCCAAGCAAAAAACTTAGTCTGGAGTCCTGTGCCTGGGCCAGTCCTTCACGGTGGTCTTCATGCAGCTGATGTGATGTCAGCAGCTCTGGTACTCAAGAAGGAGCTACAAGTGTGTAGGAGGGATGATGGCAAACTCCTGCCTACCATAACCACAAAAGAAATGATGGGTTTTTTATGCAAATGCAACAATTCTCTGTAATACCCACCCTCTCAAGCACAAATAGGAGTGATTGGAATGCAGGTCTACAGTTCCTGAAGAAGCTGATTGTTAAATTCAGGAAGTTGATTGTTGTGTTCAACGGGGTCAGTCTTCATTTGTAACATACACTGATCTGAGAACATGTTATCATCACAGTGTTGCCCTGTCCTCTTCCCCCTGCACTGGCTGTATGTCCTTACCCTGTAGCTAGATGCTGGTAACATAATGGCCAGACCAGAAAGACAATCAACAAATTCATCCAGTTTCAGATGTCCTCTTCTGAACTCAACTTCATCTTTGTCAAAAACCAGTGATTTAGAAGTGCTTTCCTACTCTGATAACAGTATTTGTTAATGCACTAATATAATTAGTAATCAGATTTTATTAATTATACTTTCTGTAATTTAATATTTTTCTTAGCTTGAAATAATTTGAAAAAGTTCCTTGCAGAAGTCAACTGTCTGTAATTAAATCTCATGGACAACAGACTGCTGAAGTATACGTAATGAGTTCTACAGCTTCCTAAACCAGGTTAGATGAATCATTAGATAATATTGATGGTCCTTGTTTACAGTTTCTCAAGCTCCGTGTTCTTGTTTCCTTTAATGAGTGTTAGTGTAATAAACAGCATTATACTTATGTTAAACCCCACTGCTTGAACTCAAAGTTCAGAAAGGGATGTACAAAAAGATAAAACTTCTTGTAACAGACTGTAGCTGCGCCTGGGCTAGGAGGGGGTTAATAACATATCAGCTATCATTCCTGCAGGCACTCCCCTTCAAAGCAAGTGTTTGAAATAGAAAGTAGCATTGTAGTTTGGACATGGGGAAAGGCTGAAAAAGGTCCTGAGTACTGGATTGTATCCCAGGGGATGAAGAAAACTGTGTACTTGGTGGCACAGACTCAATCATTTCCTCCCTCTCCCCAAGCTCCTCATGTTCTCTCTCCAGCTCTATAATTTGAGCTGGATCTAGCCCTGTCCCTTGTGCACTCTGATTTGCCATCTCCTCTGCTCTCTTTAGGAATCTTCTTCCAGTCTTCTTCAGCCAAGCACAGATGTCACCCTGAGCTCATTATGGAAATCACTACCCAAGCTCCTTGAGGTTCTTACCTGTAAATCTCTCCCCATTCTCAGATACTGCTCTCCTTTCAGCAGAAAGGCCTCTACAGGTGTCCTTATTCTGTCTCACATCAGTACCCCAAGATGTTTTTATCATTTTGTTTGTTTGGCTGGTTCCTAGTGCAGTCTGGATAGCAACTGTGAAATAAAATGCCTTTTCCCCTAATCTTTCCCTCCCTCTCAGTTGTAATTTCTTACCGCACTCTGTCCTTCCATTCAAAGCTTTCCTGTGCTCTGTCCCTGTTTCATACTCTTTACCAACCTTACCAGCACTCCTCTTCAGGTTTGTCTTGCTCCTTTGTCATTCTAGACAATTCATCCATTTCTAAACCCTATCCTCCCCTGATGACCAGCTGTGACTGCCACTCCTCACTCTTAGATAATCAATTTCATGCCACCCTAAATCTGTTTCTTATCCCAATCAGATGTGTCTACAGATGTTTGTTCAGGTGAAATGGCTCTCCTGGTGGTGGACAGTGTCACTGAGGCCATCACAAACTCAGGAGACCAGGCTTCTGGTCTTCTGACCAGGCTTCCCCATTCCTATCCCCAGTGCTGTTTCTGCCTGCTGTTGCTCCTGCTGCTTTGGGCTGATGCAGGCTTTGCAATGATGGAGCACAAAGTCTAAGAGCCATGCTGAGATAAAGCCAGCTCAGATTACTCGATGAGTAAAATCAATTATTGCTTTTTTGGTGGTTTTAATAGATGTTATGTTGTTCTGCTGTTTTTGGAAGTGCTAGTGGTTACTGTAAACACAGAAATGTTCCCATCTAGTGCAGGCTGTACAAAGGCTATCAAGCTTCAAAAATAGGCTACACTCAGTTTAAATATGATGACAAAAGGCCAGCTGGAGTTGTCAGTGGAGATTTTGATACTTGTTTCAGAAGGGGCAAGAGTTGTCTCATGATGGGTGTAGCTTCTTATTTCCATGCTCATAATGCCCAGAGCAGGGCACTTGACAACTATCTCTGTAGGTAACCTGCAGATGTGCTTCTCAAGAAATTATTTGGAAACATGAAAAGTTTTCGTAAGCCAAAGTACAGCCATGTTAAGCCTGCATGTGTAAAAGTTATGCTGCTTCTTTTTTACTTCTAGGTCTTTGCTATACACTATATAATTTCTCAAATATTATGCTACCAGGTCATGTTTGTTCCCCAGCTTTTTGAAGCTGGACTTACAGATCCCTTCCAGCTTCAGATATTCTTTGCTTCTAGGAAATTTAAGTGCATATTCTAAGAACATGAGTTAATTCAGCTCAGCAGTAGCTGTGGCTTGGTAATTTTTTATATTGTATATAAAATTTTAGGGAAGTCATATACCAAACTAGACATCAAACATGGGAGAAGCTCTCTAATACAAGACACTATTTTTATTTTGTGAATGAGTATAACTTCAAAAAAAAAAAGAGAAGGTAAGACTTTCTCTGCCTCTAACACTTCAAAGCTATGAACATGGTAGCTATAATTTGTTTGCACTTGGGATTCTGGGAGAAATTATTGAAGGCGAAGAAAAAGAAATCAAGGTCAAAGATCTGTAGGATGCTAATAGAAAGTAGAAGAGAGTTGCAGAGGCCTTGAAGGGGCAAGTGCTTTTTATGAGAACTGTAGGTGAGTTACAGAAAAAGCAGAAGGCTGCCAGTGAAGGGAAAGGAAGGCAACATAACTCAGCAGAAGCAGGCATCTGTGTCAAAGGAAGGTGGGAATGCAGCACCTTGGCTGAGGTCATTGCAAACTTTGGCAAGACAGGTTTCATGAAATTAGGTGTTGCGTTACATCTGAATGTCGCCCAGCATGAGGTAGGGTGTGGCCCAATACCTTTTGTTTAGTAAGTGTAGACATAATAGAAACAAGTTTGAGAAATCCTGTTTCTGGAGTAGCCAACCTTTCACAAACCTGGGGAGGCAGCACTGCCACTGGTGTGGGACCACCCCTTACA
The DNA here is from genome assembly GCA_013401035.1 of Horornis vulcanius. Taxonomy (NCBI): domain Eukaryota; kingdom Metazoa; phylum Chordata; class Aves; order Passeriformes; family Scotocercidae; genus Horornis; species Horornis vulcanius. The sequence goes on along the minus strand of VZUA01022422.1, from coordinate 9,053 downwards.
AATCCTTTGCCTGCTCACCCATCACAGGGATTAACGTGGATGGCTGCTCTGCTGTATGTGGTGGGGCTCTTTGTTCTCTCCCACCGCAGCTCCTGGAGGTGCAGGGTGCTTGGCAGGTGGTGTTCAGGGCAGGCTGAGCACCTGCTCTGGGCTGTGCTGGTGGGTGCAGAACTGCAGCACCTGCAGATGCCAGCCCCACCACTCTCCTGCATGGTGGCAGGGGCACCTTTCATCCCCTTTGTCTTCTCTGGGGAGCCTGTGCATCACCTGGCTCTCGTTATTAACTGAGCACCCTTTTGGTTTATGCATGTAAACACTTTCTGGAAAGAACAAAGATTAAAAAAGCAAATACAGTAAAAAAACAGGTGCTTGGTTGTCATCTGCTGTTTTACAGAATTTCGTGGTTAGGCAAAGGGATTGCATTATTTCTATGCAACACTACTGATTTGCTCTTTCTGCTAGGAATATGCAGTCTTTCAGTGCCTCTCTGGTGACGTTATAACCAAGGTATGGTGAACAGAGCTGAATGTGAACAAGGTTTGTGTGATCCAGTTGTTTGCCTGTGGGGAAGTAAATCTTTAGCTATCAGCTAGCATAGGTGATATCAGATGGTCACAGATGATGCAGTTTCAAATGCAAATACATGGTGGAGGTGAACTAAAACTTTACCAGCTAGGGGAAAAGGTGTTAGTACACATACCTACTGTCAGCCACTGCTGTCATGTTCTTCAATGTAAACACATTTTCTTGGCATGGGAAAGGCCTGGCAGTAGGAATGTGTAAGGTAAATAATGGAGAAGAAACTGTAAGACAAATCAAATAGACATAAAAATTATTCTTTAATTTTTGCAATGTTTTCTCTTCCACATTATAGCATAATTTTAATTTCTTATCTGTGAATTTCTATTTGCAATTTTAAAGCCATTAAAATTTATCTTCTAATTATAAGCATAGTAAAATGAATACAGAAAATGAAACGTGGATTTTACCACAGCATTCAGTTCTGAAATAAAAAATTATCTTGCTCTGCCCTTAAATTCCTTTTTACCCAATTTCTTTTTTAGTTTGGCAGGTTGGCAGACAGAGTTATAAGTATGCTCAAAGCAGAATTTGATTAGTACCAGATACTTAATTTCATTGTTTGAGGAAAAGCATTCAAGCTCTAAACGATGGAGAGAAGTTTTGTGTGCCATTCATGTTTTTAACTGAGGATCATTTACCTGGAAACGATCAACACAAGCACTTACTGGCTTTTTCATCTTCTGGTCTCTTTGTCCAAGATTAAGTATTTTCTTTACACTAGATGCTTCAACTTAATCTAAAATTATGGGTTTGATGATAAGTTATTTGGTCAAGTTCAGAAACTGCAGCTGCACAAATGAGAAGGGATAATAAAAATAATTTTCTCTTACGATTTTTCCTCAATTGTTTCTTTTATGGAGCTCTACACTTTCTTGAATTTCAGGGTTATAGTGCGTGTTCTCAGGCACTGAAACAAAAACTNCTCTTACGATTTTTCCTCAATTGTTTCTTTTATGGAGCTCTACACTTTCTTGAATTTCAGGGTTATAGTGCGTGTTCTCAGGCACTGAAACAAAAACTACCATCACAATTAAGGAACAAGGTATGGCAGATGCAGTCTCAGGTTTGGAGGAGAAAGCAGAGTGGATGGCAGTCTCTAACGTATTAATAAACTAGTGCCAATGCCATTGCTTCTTTCTCCACCAGGGACAAATTACCCAAGCATTTTGCTGGTTCTCCTTTCCTGAGCTTTTAAGAGACTGTTTCATCTTGTCTTTCTACAAATGGAAAATATATCTATTATATTCTAATATTTATGTTGAGATAACTTTTCTATAGGCCAGCTGGTTTAACTCCTACGCTAGTGAGAAATGGGCTGTTTACTAGGAGTGAGGAAATGCAACTTTCACAGGCCTTTCACTTGCCCCTCTTTCCTGCACTATCTGCTATGCAAATGCTCTCTGGTTTGTACTTCCTCAGCTTTCTCAGTTTTCAAAAATAAGACTTATAGTTTAGACATCCTGAGCACACAGCACTTAATTGGTCAGAATTGCAAAGGCCTGCAATACAGATTTAAAACCTGCTGTTTGTTTTTGTTCTCAAACATGTTTTTTGCAAAAGCTGTTTTATCCAGATATTTTCTTTTTGTGAAGGAAGAAGCTCTAGCTCTTCCCTGAGAAACCCTTGGGTGGGGAGCTGGTGTTGCTGACCAAAGGCTCTGCCTTTTGATCAATGGCCCAGGAATCAAGATAGTTTGGGCTGATTCTATGCCAGCTTGTACCTGAACATGTCTGGTTGAGGCACAGTACCTGCAGACTTCACAGGGGGTACTATTCATTTACTTGGACTCACTCTTTCCATACTAGGAACTGTGCTGAGGTGCTGTATTGTATGACTTTCTTTTCCTTGTAGGAATGTGATGCTGCTTGTTTCTTTAATATTCAAAGAAGCATGTGGCTGGTGCTAAAAATAGTAATGAATAATCATGACTTTAAAGCCAAAGAAAACAAAGGGAGAATCTGGGAACCCTAAGTATGTAAGTCTTATGCTGGTGTTTGCTTAGCTTTTTTATTTGGTCTATCTTTTTTGCAATCAAATAAAACTTTGATAGATAGGTTTTCAGCTAAGCTGACTCTATCTGGAAGGCTAACAAGCTTTCCAAACAAAACAATTCTTTTAATGAGATCATAAAGCTGTCTCCTCCGGAATGAAGTAAGGTTAGATGTTCATGGATTAGTCTGCAAAATCTGACATTTTCAGAGGCCAGAAAAACCTGAGGCTTCTCAGCTTTTGTCTTTGTGTGTTTTGTCCAGTGTCATCTTAGCTGGAGCATTTGGTCATTCAGATACTGCAAAGTCAAAGTAGAGCTGATGTGAAAAATAATATTCTGGCACCCTTTTTCATGTTCTTTTCTCATTGTGTGAAATTGAAGGAGTCCATTATTAACATCATTCTTCTGCTGGAGCTGTATTTCAGCTCCGTTTTGTTGGCTATGAGGTTATTAGCACAGAGGAGAAAACACAAGAGCAAAACAAGTTGCTCTTAGCAAAGCCCTCCAAGAATGAGGATTATAAATGATGGTGAAAATTTACTACCTGTGTTTGGTGAAAATCTTAACAAGTGAATAGCAGAGCATAGAGCCACAGAAAAGGAGAGAGATGGTTCTGGAGGAGTTTTGTGCTGAAGTGCAAGTGTATGGAGCCCACATTACAGTATTTTTAACACCTTCAATGCCTCAGAGGTTAAACCTTTTGTGAGTTAGTTATGGGCATCCTCTGTTGCTCTGGAAGTTGCACAGCTGTCAAGTGTAATTCTGGAGCTCTGCTGCCCATGCAACAGAGGTCTGGAGATCTGTCTCTCACAGCCTGCAATCCCACCCCTTCCTTTTCTCTAGCAAGTCTAGCTTTTCTTTTTATTTTAATTGCTGTTTTTTTTCAAACAGAACTCCTAAATATTATTCTATATTTATATTATTGTTATTATACTGCTTTATTATATATTTTAATTATATTCAGNTTGATGCTGGTGGTTCCTCATGTGTGCCTGTAACTTGTCTGTTCTGGGCAGAAGATGAGTGTTTGTCACAGTAAAATTATGCCCTTGGTAATGTTAAAACCAGTCTCATTAGACATCTGTGGAATTTGGGCTTCTAAGTCATAGAGGGTGGGCCCACCCTAGACACTGAGTGATGGCACAAGAAGGAGAGACTTGAATAGTGCCAGCTCAAGTTCATCTGTTCATAAACAGTGCTTTTGCACAGAGCTGTGTGTTTGGAGCCAAAATCAAGGCAGTTGCACTACAGTAATGCTGCACCCCGTTGTCATTATAGGATATGCAATGAAGGACATGCACATGTTAAGTAGTCAGGGCAAGGAAGAAGAAGGAAGTTTATTTTGCTACTTCAGTTTATATAGATTTTGGACAATGACTAGGGAGGATGAAGGTTGCCACCTCTCCAATCACGCTGGTCAAATTAGAAGTCCATGAAATTTCTCCTTCCCAAGAGAAGAATGTCAACAAGAAGAAGACAGTTACATAAACAATATTTTGTTTACATGAAAATGCATGAGAAACTCCATTCCAAAAATGTAAATATTCAGAAGGCTAAGAAGAACAGGGCGACACCCCATCACATATGACCTGGTAGTTCAGACACTGCTCAGCACTGGTGTGATGGCATCACCAACCACTCTGAATTTCTGCTCTCTCAGAGGTATCTGAGCTCTGTTTCAGCAGTTCATGGAGACCAATGTAAGCAGCCAGGAGCCTTAGACATGCCACTGTTCAGCAGCTGGTAAAAGTATCTATTTAATGTTACTTCTGGAATAAAGGAAACTGCTTTAGAAGGCAAGTGGAATTTTGAGAGTAGTCAAAATAAGCATAAAAGAATTTTGCAACATACACATAGATCTGGAGCAACAGGTACAGCTCCTTAAAAGCTGATGCAACCTCTTTCAGATGCTTTTAGAAATACCAGAAATGAACAACAGAAAATTCAACCTAGAAACCTGAGCTAGTGCAAACAGTGAAACTGGACTACCCTTATCATTGACCAGGACCCTGTTATACCTTTTTATTTTTTTAACCTAAGAAGTTCTGCTGCTGCAGAAAGATGAACACAGTAGAGTTAGAACAGAAATTCATATTTTAGTGTGTTTTTATTTTAAATCTAGTCTTCCTCTCACTTCCTTGAGCTGAGGAGATATTGGTTAGGTTTAGCTTGGGTTTGGCTCTTGACTGTATAGAACTGTAATTCCCTGATTAAAAGGGAAAGAAACACTATTTTAAAAAGTAACATCTAACTTATCCTTTCTTTCCTCTTGCAATCATGGGAAGCTGGCTTGTAATCTCCCCATTCCTTGCATGCTGTTTGTCACCAGAGACCAGAGGCAAAGCTGAGGTTTCTATAGTATGTACAACTCAGACATAGATGAGAATTCCAGAGTATTTAGCCTATTTAAATATCCCACAACATTTCTTTCCTGAACTGTGTAAATGAGAAGTCAACATCTGATATTTCTTCACCCTGCCAAAAACTGCTGATACTTGCCAAGCACTCTGCCTCATCCTAGCTGAACTCTCCAAGAGAAATCAGTGTGGCTCAATGCTCCTATGTGGCCACAGTGCAGGGGCACCTGGAGAGTATTGCTGCTCCAAACTAATTACAATGTCCTCTCTGCAGTACTACTTGGGAGATGCTGTTGCACTGTTTCAGTTCTGAAGCTGTTTTGGCAGTAGATTAATAAACCTAAATATTGACTCTACTGAACATGTAAATATATTTTAGACCTCTATGAAGGTCATTTGTAGTTCAGATTGTGGCCTAGCCTACATTCTAACTGGAGCCATGGTATGTATTTCCCCCCCACACCCTTTTTCTTCTCTTTGAGGGATCATCTCCTAATATTCACAGCGCTTTTCTTTCCCTGTGTTCTGGCCTTGCCCCACTGCCTTTGCTCAAGAAGCCCCATCTTGCCAAGGAGAACACTCACCACTGTTGTGTCTAAAGTCATCAAGTCCTTAGCCTGGTCCAGTGGACAGGAAAGATACTTACCTCTGCCTTCTGGGAGCTCAAGATACCAGAGTTCTTGTCCTGATGTAACCCATCTGTCAGCAGGGGTCACAGTGTACTGGTTAAGTTCAGAAAATGAGTTTAGGGAAAGAATTCAAATAAGCACTTTTGTGAGCTGCCTCTTCAATTAGCAGAGGAAAAAAAAGCTGTTTTTGTAGGAGTGCTGTGGTATGTTGCTACCTTCTGAACGTCTTCTGGAAAAGCCGGTCTCTCTCCGATGATTGTGAGGGACTAGAAACTAAAAATAAAGGTTTTACAGAGAAGCTGCATTTTTATAAAGAGGGAAAGTTAAGATCAGCACTAGAAGGGCAATATACTTACTTGTTGGTCTGTCACTAGAAATACCAGGTTTTAATAATGCCATTAAATTCTATAGATCTCTCTGAGTTGGTTGATGATACTCATCACAGCTATAAGTACTTTTTACCTTTTCTTGGCAATTGCTTGTTA
>VZUA01022338.1:12407-25413 GCA_013401035.1 Horornis vulcanius | reverse complement strand
CCCGGAGTCTGAGTTTGATGGAAGTCCTTTAGCAGGTGGGTATGTTGGTTAGCATTGTCTAAGAGGCAAATAGAAGTGGTCAGTAAGGCACACATAGGCAGGCAGAGCAGATGGAAAACGCTGTGCTTAGGATCACTTACTGCAATAGGGGCATGGCTTGGGATCTGAATGTGAAGGCCATGGATTTCACCTCACAGGGATCCAGTAAGCACACATCCATTTTTCCCACTGACACTGAAAACTTCCTCACCCCACAAGAAGTCTCATGGACTGGAGTAATCAAATAGGGAGGAAATTGAATATTGAAAAACCATCCCCACCTTTAAGAACAACAATGTATTGTTTGCAGCAGTGGACCATAGTAAAAGAAGTCCAGCCCCACATCACAGGTCACAAAAAAGCAGAGTCCAGGGGGCACTGAAGGTAAGTACACAACAGCAGTGCAGAGGCAGAAAAATTACCCGTGACATAGTCCAGAGTAGCCTCAGTCTGTTTGCATGGAGCTGAAGAAGAGATGAAATCAATCACACATCTTTAGTTAGAATTTGCCATTCAGCTGCTGCTGGGACCCCTGAATAAAGCCTGTATCTTGCTCCCAAAGCCAGCCAATTCCTTCCTCAGTAGCTGTCAGCGGATATGAGCTTTGGGCTGTCACAGTAGGAGTTTGAACTGCTGGCCAAGCTCCTCTAAGGTTCCATCTCCCCTCTTCTGACTTCTCCATCCCTTCAATTTGTACTCCACAAAAAACATTCTATAATCTGCCATCACCCTGGGAGATATCAACTTGCAGCAGCAGTGCAGGAGCCACACGCAGGCATGAGAGGGTATTCACAAGGGGTTGCTTTCCCTGGAGCAGTGTGACATGTTAGAGTGATCTGTATGTGCAGGCTGACTCATCACTGAGACCCAACAATGAGGCCCAACAGGAGTGCTATGTCAACATAAAGTAAATATTCTCAGTTTTGCCATTGCACTTCTTCATTTTCATTTTGAGTGGGGAAACTGAGGCGGGGTGCTGCCTCAATCCAGATAGTATCACACTGCATTGTCAGCAACACGGCTTACTCAAGGATGATGAATCTTACCTGCATGTCTGTAAGTCTTCACTTCCCTTGTGAAATACAATGCTAGCTCTCAATTGAGGAACATAGCTAAACTCTAACCTAAACCCATGATTCATTCCTTGAAATAAAAGTTGTGATATAATGATGAAGGGTGAGATCCACCTCTGTGTGGAGCAGGTCCGTAACAAGACTAAAATACCACAAAATAAGGCTGTTGTTTTACTTATTCCTGTAGAGAAAGAAATTGCCACCATGGGAGGAAATGCAGTAGTGTAAAAGGAGCTCACAAAGAGATCAAATATTCATGTGCAGGCTCTTGGTCTGGAGGATATTTCATAAGGAAGGCTGGTGGAGCAGTGTTTTATTAGTAAATGGGCGGAGGGAGTGCTAGTAACTCAGTATAAACAAGCTCTGAGCATGAGCTTTATCCCACAGACATTCATCCATCCATCAAAACCATTTGACTCTTTGCCCTCTTTTTTTGGCAAAGGGGACTGGTAACTTCTCCCTGCATGGGAGCAAACAAGGTGTGCACAGCAGTGATTGATGCACCTGGGGGTTGAGACACATCAAAGAGCCTGCTTACTGCATTTCGAATCCCAGTGAGCAATTTATACAAGGGTTTATGTAGATAAATAACCAGGGAGATTTATGTGAAGCAATACAAAACATATGTTTTTGGCTGCAGAGATGTAGAAATGCTCAAGGACTTGGAAGCTGTGTAGCTGAGGTTATTTGTAAAAGTGTTCCTGTTAGTAGGATTTATTCTGGGGCTTCATTTTACTTGGCATTGCCTCCAAGAGGCTGCAGAGCAAACAAGCATAGTAGGATCCATCACCTCTTTTACTATGTTGTCTGAAAGATTTTCAAACATAGCTTTAAAACCAGAAGTTTGGTCACATCAACCCTAGCTGGGGCTGCAAATAGGAAAAGGCTGAGAGCAAGGAGAAGCAGCAGCAAAGGAGGCAGACCTCCTGGAGATGGAGGTTGGGTGAGGTCAGAAAAGGCCCTGGAGAGACTCCAGATGCCAACTTGCTCTCCCAGTCTAGGCACAGAGAGCGCTTACCTCTGAAAACCTTGCAATCCTGCCATGGCTAGTGTGATTTGAAGGGAGAAGAGGGGACAGTCCTGGCCTTAGCTGGAAAGCTGGGATGGAAATTTGAATTTATCCACCACATCAGGTGAGTCTGTGGTAATGGGAATAAGTTTCTGCCATGTATTATATTTGCCTGGCTTGGACATCCCCTGCAGTTTTGTGTCCCACTGGTGTGTAGCATTCCCTTTGCACTGAGATCCAGTCCCTGAACCTGACATGGGCTCATTTGTGCCTGCCAAAGGTTAGGAGCAGGCTCAGTCTGTGTTAATGTGACAGTGAGCCAGAGCCTGCATGCAGTCTCTCTGCTGTCCCACCCTGAGAACTCACAATCTGAGGAAGTTGTGTGCCCTAAACCACCTCCCTCCTGCTCCTTTGCCCTCATGGGGGGAGGACTATCAGAGTGGGCAGCTTGACAAAGACCTCTTGAGTCAGAAGAGACCCACTGGGGGTCAGACAGCAAAGTCACCGGTACTCTATTGGAGGGCGTGCACGAGGGAGAGCTGGCAGTCCTCACACCCAGTCCCACCACCCTCCATGCACACCCTGAACATCCACTCACTCACCTGACAGAGGGGAAAATCCCCTACCACCATGGGATATTGCACAGGAAATGGAGGCACAGCTGTCTGGCAGCCTGAACTGCCTCATCACTTAATTTTCAAGTCTGAGCTGTTTCTGTTTCAGGAAGGAACAAAAGAGTCACTCAAATTGTACCCAAGTGTCCCCATAAGGTGTGCACCCCAATGAACACTGATGTGCACAATGTATCAGCAACACAAGAGTAAGACTGGTAATTCCTTCTGATTGCATGCCACTTATCTATAAAATTCCTCCCTACATATCTTCCTGTCCCCTGACCCTCTCTCCTCCATGTCTCCATATTCTGGTGATGGAGGCAGATCTTGGTGTGCTTGTGCCTGTCATTTTCTACCCTAGGCAGAAAAAATATTAGCTGTTTCAAGAAAAGTTGTGACTGCTCCTAAATCTAAGGCTCCCTTTCCCTGTGCAGGAGTGCAGAGCTTGGGATTTGCTTGGCAATCAGCCCTCCCATCGATGGGAAAGGACCCCTGCCCTCATGTGTGCTCACCACATGGGCCACTTTATTTACATAGCTGGGTCCGCACATTTATATTTAGTATGTTTGAGAGGCCACCATGGAATTAGGAAGCTAAAAGTGAGGATAGAATATAATGTATGGAAGTTAAGGGGGGGATATGAGTGAAAACTGGGGAGGCTGGAGGTAACTCCAGGGCCTGCTTGGCTGTGTGACCACCAATGCCGGAGTCTCCTGCTGTGAGCAAAAGGACCAGAAGTTGAGGTCACCTTTGGATATGAGCCCCGATCAGATTCAGGCCCTTCTTCAAACATTCTTACTTGAATACAACTTGAAATTGCAAAACCAACCCAGTCTTATGGACTGTAAGTCATCTATATATCTGTCTATATTAATTTTGATTTGGAAATTTTTAGTCACCACATAAGTCGGACCAGAGTTAGGCCTGAGGTTTCTCGATGCAATGCTTTAACTCAGGTCTCTCAAGTGAGCACCCAGGAGATTATTTGCTGCCATTCCCTCCCTCAGTGAACAGCCCCACATGCAAAAAGAAAGAAGGCATTTGATGACAGTTGGGAGTCGGTTATGCATTCATCTTCCTCCCACGCCTTACACACATGGAGGGAATGGGGTGGATCTCTTTCTGCCAGCATCTCCAGTGGCACACAGCCTGCTGCAGCTCTAGTGATCTCTCGCCTGAAAGGCCTGCTGGAGGTGGTCTGTGATAACAAACAGCTTTGGTTCCAGCTGAAAGATCTTTTCTTACCTTATTTGGTACAAATGTAGCATTCAGGGCAACTCATTTCTTCCTTTAGTAACTATAAGCAGAGTAAATTAACTTTAAGGAGTCTGAAGTACACAACTCTCCTTTAAGCTCCAGAATCTGTTTCCCTGGTCATCCTTCACCAACAAGGGCTTTGCTGGTGGTGTTGGGCTCCTGGGCTGAGATGGTGCTGCTCGCCCCAGCTGGTGATGTAACTGGCTCTAAATTATTGCTCATCACTCTTGTCCTCGGTAGAGCTGTGTAGCTGCTGAGTGAGGCTGGCTGGGAGCTGTGGTAACTGGGAGCAGAGAGGGCAGTGGGTGCTTCCCTGCCATGGCTGGGATTGCCCCCCACACAAGCAAAGAGGGCTTGAGGATCACCTGCAGGCCAGCAGGGGAAGAAAAAGAAGCTGGGGAAAATGAGCATGGTTTCTGAGGTTCAAGTAGGCTCTGCACCCTACTGACACCTTCTCGTGAACCAACACAAGCAGCAGTTCCCAGGAAGGTAATTTCAGTGTGTCCAGGCTCCTAATAATGCAGTGCTCTGTTAAGAAAAGGTGCTGAAACCCTCCCCTCTCTGCAGCCACAGCCACGTGAGCCCTCCATAAACCTCAATCATTCTGCTAGGAATGGGATTTTCCCATCCACACTGGGATATCCTGAGCCCTGAGAAGAGCTGGGGCTTAGCATGCCTAATTTGATGCTAAGGCTGCCTCTCAGGAGTGCAAGCAGATACAAATTTCATTTACTGTCCCTAGTTCTGTGGCTTAACATCCTTGTGGAATAGCTGTGGCACCATTTTTAGTTGATGGATATGAAATTTCCTATGGCTAGGGAACCCAGGATTGTGAATCTCCTGTAGCCTATAATAAAACTTGTTTCAACTCTGCCATGAAATTCAAGGGCAATTTTAGCCATTTTCAAAAAGGCAGAAAACAGTTGTCTTGACCAGATGCAAAGTTCTCTTCTAATTACTCCAAGCTCTCTAACTCTCATATTTGCACTTCTAGCAGAAGTTATTCCTGCTTTAGATAGATTTACGTCTGCTTGCAAATCTCTCAGTTTGAATGTAGCAACATTTTCTTATGAAACAATGTTGCATCATCTAACTTCAGTCAGAAGCTACCCAATTTTACTCCTCAGGGTGTGAAAAGTGAACTGAAGGGAGATGATATCCTATTTTAAGAAATATTATCTGTGCTGGTGAGAGATTTTCTGGGGCATTAGCTTTCCCTGGCATGAAGAGAGAGAGGAGTCAAGGCAAGATTTTGCCTTGGTGCTCTATGGCCTTGATAAATCAGGCACCACAAATCACTGCTGTTAGAACTAAAAAATTTCACATCCCTTAATGGGTGGGAGGCACAAGTGCCCTATCTTTTGAGAAGATACTCCTGTTTCTTACTTGCATGTTAATTTAGCAGCTCCCAAAATAGCAACCTATAGTAGTCAGATTCATAATTCATAATTAAAACTCCTAACAGTGTTGAGGCTCCACAGTTGGTTTGACCTCTATGCCTCTCCACGAGCATGCATCTCAAGGGATTCTTGCCCTCTTCTCAGGGAGGGCCCTGTGACTTATCCCATTAAGTTAACAGAAGGTCATATAATAGTCATAAAAATATTATGGATCCCTCCCACATTCCTCACCCATGGCAAAATACTGCAACAGGGAACAATCAGTGCTTTTTAGCTGGGCATCCAATAAATCTGGAGAGGTATTAGGCAGAACTGAAGCTCTACAGCTGCTGGGGTGGAGCGTGAGCACAGATGGATGGCTTGGGAAATGGGGGTTTTTTTGCCCCTGTTACTGTTTGGAAGCAAACCTGTGTTTTGGGTTTTGCAATATCTTTTAGAGGTGTAAATGTTCCATTTGTTAAAAGATCTTGTTTTCTCTTTAATTGGCAGATGTGTTAGGTAGGGAAGAAAATTCAATAAAATTGAAGCAGTTTTGCAGAAATGCTGTTCAGCTCAGTTGCTTTCTCAGTAGTGGTTAAGAGGCTTATTTTGTATGGAACCTACCCAAAAGCAATCTCTCTCCAGACTCCTTGCACAGCTCCTTGCTGAAGCCTCACTGCTGCCAGAAGAGCAGCTTTGAGCTTTGTCCCTTGGATCCCAGGAGCAGCGTGTAAGTCAGGCTTTATGTACAGAGGAATTGCAATGTCTCCTGCAGGCTGTCCTTCTCCTCAGCTCCAGCCCACCAAGTCCTCTCCATCTGGCTGCTCTGGCTTGGGCTCTGCTTGCAGCTGGGGCCTGAGTCATGCTGGCATTGTCAGCCCAGCAAACAGCCAGGGCGTTTCTCCTCCCTGCAGTGCCAGAACTTGTCTCATGGACTCATCTCTTACTCTTTTCGAAGCCCCTGGGAAAGACCTGGGGGCATGTGGTTCTTTCTGTACATTTGTTATTTGATCTGCTCTGGATCTGAGCTGCTGTGTGCTCATAACCTCTGAGTGGGGTATTTGGGGTGAGAGTTGTGCCCTGTGCAGTGGCATGATACTGGTTGCTGCTACTTAGGCCAGCACAGAGTCACAAAATTTTCATGCCATTTGAGGTTCCTTCAGGGAAACTTGTCTGACATGTCTGTTCAAACTTTCCTCCTTCACACTCCTCAGTATTTGCTGGAACTCCTTGGTTCTCTTGTGCCTTGTCTTGGCATGTACAGAGACACTGTGACTTTGCTAAGGACTCTGCCACCATCCTTGCTCTACCTGGAATTCGGGTTCCAGAGCCCTGCTGAGTCCTGCATGTCATACTTCAAGCCTAGCTTTAGCAGAACCCTATCTACAAAATGCATTACATTTTGTTAAAACATGTCACAAGGGTCAGGAATGAAAGGATGCTGTTGCCATGTGACTGAAGTGCATGTTCTGAACCCTTTGCATGCTCTCATCTCCTTGCTGTTGAATGTTTGTTGTGCTGTGTGCTTAAGAGGGAAGCAAAACAAACCTTGCCTGGCCTCTCTGGAGCCAGTTGTGTGACAGTCAAGAGACTCAGCCAGTAGTTAATATAGCTGTGACTAACCCTGCAAAAACACAGCTTTTCAAGATGAACATTGAACTTTATGTGCTTAAGTGTGTTTTTCCCAATAAAGTGTGGTCATGGCTGTATTCCCAAATGATTTCTCTATGGATGGCAAGAAGCTGGAAGAAGTTTCTACAGACAGAACTAGCAATTTTAAGAAACTCATGTATGCTCCCGCTATTGACTCTATTGAAAAGTTTCTGCAAGCATTAAATGAGCAAAGGAGCAGGCTACCAGGCTGCATGGCTGTTGAAAGTCTTCCTGATGCTGGAGGTCAGAATCTATTAGAATTTTATCCAGAATTAATGTGTTGACAATGTGCTGCAGGGGTAAGGTCACATGCAGTCACTAGATTCAGGAACTTCTTTAGCTGCTCACAGTTTTCAGGCTGAAATGATGTATGTGAAAAGNGCTATTGACTCTATTGAAAAGTTTCTGCAAGCATTAAATGAGCAAAGGAGCAGGCTACCAGGCTGCATGGCTGTTGAAAGTCTTCCTGATGCTGGAGGTCAGAATCTATTAGAATTTTATCCAGAATTAATGTGTTGACAATGTGCTGCAGGGGTAAGGTCACATGCAGTCACTAGATTCAGGAACTTCTTTAGCTGCTCACAGTTTTCAGGCTGAAATGATGTATGTGAAAAGAGCAGGACGAGAGAGAGCTGCAACTCATTGTCCATTAGCCTTTTGGATAAACTTCAGATTTTAGCATGGAAGTGCCAGCCATGATATCCAGGCGGGAGGCAGTCTAATTTGCTACATCTGCAGGCTAGTGGGCACCCTGTGCCACAACTTCGGGCTGTGGTGTGTTAATGGGGAGTCTCAGCCTTGCAGGGAGTCTGTGTCCTGGCTGGCACCTCTGGGATGCACATGCTCACTGCCTCACAAGAATGCACTGGGGTTCTGGGTGGGTGTTCTTTTCCATAGGGCATGGAATGGGCATCTGTAATCAGTTGTTGTGCTGCTGCTCTTCCTTGGAGTGTGTCTGTCAGCAAGGTGCTGCCTAATGCAGAGTGAGGCTGGTCTCTGCAGGGATCCTGGCCAGCCTCAGCCTTGGACACCTCCTGAGCATCAGGTCGGGGGCCTGCTGTAACTCTTGCTCAGGCAAAGGCCAGGCAGAAGGAGAAAGTAGAACTCAAGGAAATAGTTTCCCCAGGGAAGCTCTTGCAGGAACAAAAAGCCAAAGCCTCTGTAACAGAGCCAAACATCAATGAAGGAAAAATCTAATTACCCCTTCTTGTGGGGTTTCAGTACAGGAAATGTGGCCCTCTGGGACAGATGTAAATATAGGCATAATCTAATGCCATACTTGCCCGAACTCCCTGAATTCAGAATCACCCTATTAAGCAGTCAGTTGGTTCTAATGGGAGTTGTTGAGATGGAGGTGATGCCTGCTTTTTCTACTCTGTCCCCACCAGTCTTGCACAGTGCAATAGGTGAAGGCCAGGGGCATTGTAAAATAATTGGCAGAGGTTACTTCTCTTGATTCCTTTAGCTTTCCACATAATGTGCTGATGTCTGTAACCTCCTGGCTGTTTCTACAGCTATTGCTGGAAAGGAGTGTAAAAAGGGAGCCCTTTAGGTGTGGGAAACTGCCCTGGACAGCAGCCTGGGTGTCTGTCCATGCTCCCTCCTGGCAGTGCTGCAGCCTATCTTCAGCAGAGGCCTGCCTCAATTTGAGTGGATTTGAGAGCTTCAAAACTTGGGTCTCTTGCCAGTCCTTGTGATTTTTGCTTCTGATTTGTTGCTGAAACCTTGAGAGCTGACAGGTCTGGGTTTGCTTTCCAATCCTGCTTTTGTGAGCAGGTGGGGTGGTCCTGCGATGAACAGTGTGGGTCCATGACCCAGTTTCCACAAAGTTGTATAAGGTTTGTTGTTTCAGAGTGCTGAGAGGTGCTGAGAGTGTAGCCATGGGAGAAAAGATGTTGGAGTGCATCATACTAAGGGCCAAAGAACCTTCCGCACCTGCAACGTCCACAACTGTTGCTACAGTGCAGTACACACGCAATCACTTGGCAAAGGCTTGTCAGCAATGGAACCTGCCACTGAACAGAAACTGCTTGAAGAACCCACATTGCTGACCTGGGCTCAGTTTGGCTATCCCAGCCAGAGGGCTGTGCCTTTAGGAAGCAGTGTGCTGCCTGAGGTGTGCCTAGAAGAGAACAGGCAAGTTTCCCTTGCATGAAGAAAATGCATGTGGTAGAAACCCAGAAGTCTGGCTGCAGGGAAAGAATTTAGCAGGCAAAGGACTGCTTCAAGTGTCCTTTGTTGTGTTAATTGACTGCTATCCAAGTGTGTTTTCTCACCATGCTTTCGAGGGCTGATCTAGCCAGATGCAAAACCCTCTCCTATGAAGGAGCAGCTGTGTGTGCTAGCTGGGTTTGCTTGGCTTTCAGTCCCAGGGAAAGGGCAATCTGAGTGCTCAGCTGTTCCTGAAAAATTACTGGTGAGGAAAACAAACTAACAGACACAGCGGGGATTTTGTAGCATACAGGTGAGGAGCTGAGATCTTTTCCCCCAGCGGAGCTCAGCACCCGTGTGCTCCCACGCAGCCTGCAGGCAGAGAGCTCTGTGCAGGGGCTGTGCTTGAGCCCAGCCCCAGGGAGCTTCCTTCAGCCTTGGGCAGAGGCTGGGCTGTAAGGGCAAAGAAGGGCAGAGTCCAGCCAGGGCTGGCGGACTGTGGTACTGTGGAGGTTTGTTTTACTGACCATAGAATCCAGGACTAAATATCAAGACATGTCCTTTTCTGTAAGATCAGGTTAGACAAGAACTCACACACCTTGGTCCATCCTAGAACACTGTCTTGTTCCTGCAACATCAGACTGTTGCTGATGGGAGCAGAGGGTAAAATAAAGTAAGTGATGACCAGTTGCAAAGGTTGATTTCATTTACTGCTGAAAATTTGCCAGCCTGTCTTGTAATGCCGGTTTATGCAGTTGTGTGAGTACCCACCAGCTTCTTCAGGCTGGAGCTCAATTTCTCTGTCATGTTTAACAGAGGGAGCAGGAGTGGGTAAAGTGATGTTACCCAGACCCCTGTTGTTTTGGGAATCACCCAGAGATGCAGGCAGCTTCCTGTGCTTAAATGAAGTTCTTGGTAGCAGATTGATAATATCAAACACTCAGTGCCCTGGCAGCACTTCTGAAAACCAAACTCTGGAGTGAATGACAAAGTGTTTTTCCATCCCTTGGAAAGTACAAACTGCTTTTCTTTTTGCTGCCCCACCACTCACTACATGTGGGGGATTTGTTTATGTTAGGCTGTCTAAGGAAAAAAAAGATCTTCATGTTATCTCAGAGCTGGGCAGATTAATCCAGAGGAAGATTTACTTGAGTGCAAATCAAAGGCTTAGATTTGTTGGGTAGTTCTTCAGTGTCTTGGATCTAAATCCATCATGCTATCCTTGGAGCACTCAGATATTTCAAAAGAATTTGGAAAGTTTGCTGTTCACTGCAGTTTGTAACCAGACTGGAAGTACTGGGTGTATTGCTGTCTTTTATTTTTTTTGTCTTTTTTTTTTTTTTTTTCCTATTCTTAGGGCTTCAGTTCTGCTATCTTTTATCTAATTTATTTTTGTTACTTTTAGTGTTCAAGATCTCCGAAGCCTTAAGGAAGGCTGTACAAATTAAAGGTACAATCCAAATCCAGGACATGCACCCCTAGTTCTGTGTAAACAGATTCTAAGCTGATGTGCCCAGGACTTTAAAAATCTCTCACTGCCTGGAAGCAGGACAATATTTCCATGTTTGCTACACTTGTCTAGTATTCCTAAGTGTTCCAGGTGGGCAATATAGGACTCTTTGATTTAAAATGCCTATGTATTCCTTGTATTCCTTGCTTTGGGTGTTAATTTATTTCCTGCACTGTATTCTCAGGTTGCTGTTGTTCCACAGTCTACCTGGGGTGCTCTGCTGCCATGTCTGCATCAGGCACATTAGGAAGTTGTTGGGAGCAGCAAACTCTCCTCCTGATCAATGATTTTTTTCCAGGTGAGTGATGGGAATGGCAGTGGGCTGCTGCTTATACCTTTCTTGCAGGGAGGGTTTTAGAAGAGGATAACACTTCCATTCCCAGCTTCTGCCTTTAAAAGATGAGTGTACAGAGAATATGGATCTCAATATATTGATAGTTGGAGATGGGCAATCTAAGAAATGTTGGCAGAGTTGTGAGATATAGCAGAATGACATTGTGGGTCTGGGTTATTTAGAAAGTTGGGCAGGATCAGTTCTGGGTGTTGAAAGGTAGTTTATGGTTTGTGTATAGCAGCTTGGCTTCCTGGACTGATTCTTGTGTCCAGCCTGATCTGGAGGTATTCCTAGTGGGAAGTTGAGTCCTGGCTCCTTGTTGCTTCCATGGGCCATGCTGAAGACTGTCTGCATTTTCCAACAGTTGTGGGCACTTTTCAGTTAATGACGTGAGCAAATAAAATGATTTTTTTAAAGGCATAACCAAATAAATGTCAACTGCTGATGCAGCTCTTTAGTCAGAGTGAAAAAGAAAGCAGAGTGGTGCTGAGGCTCAGCTTCACATCTGGCTGTCAGGCTGCAGGAACGCTGAATGCAAGGGGCCTAGAGGAGATGGGGAATTCAGACTTGGAGCCAAAGGCACTGGGATCACAAGGAAGGATGGAAAACCAGGTGCAGGAGCAAGGGTGGTGTTTCCATGGTGTAATTCCAGCAAAAGGGCAGAGAGCTTAGTAGATAAAAGGTTAATTAGCCAGAGCTTGGGGTGTTGTTTGGTATGTGTCTTGTGTTGGGAACTAGCATCTTTAATGAAGCCTCTTCCATTGGGATTTAAATGCTGGGTTCAAATAGCAGTCAGGACAAGAAGTTTTGTTTCCCATGTCACATCAAACTGGAAATGGCAACATATCCAAACGAATTGGCAGCTCACATTGTCAGGTGCAGAAGGCTGAGATCTGCCAGCCAAGCCTTTCCTGGGCTCTTCCTTTAATTTCTTTAAGTTGTTAGTGTGTATAAAGGTTCTGTCTCAATCATTTCTGCTCTGGGCCCCTATGGAGCAGCTTGTCTTCCTTTTGGCTTAGGGAGCACTGAAACAGATCTCAAGTGAGAAGTCTTTTTGTCCAGCAGCCTTGAAGCAAGGCAGTTTTCTCCTGCAAGTTTTGTGCAGCTGTGGGCAGTCATGCACACTCCCAAATTTTTTAATTCTTTATTCTGTCCATATTCCTGGCTCAGGTACTGTAACTGAGAGCTGGGTAGAATATTACATTTGCATTGCTGCCACAGATTTCTGTCTCGGTACTGATGCTAGTAAGGTTGTTCTTCTGTATTGGCGTGATAGTCCAGTAACCAGTGCTTGCATTTGCTTCACCAAACATAAAATTGCTGTTTTTCCAGTGCTAATAAAAGGTGTTTCCTACAAAGGGGAACTCATGAGCAGTTTTTAAGATANCATGAGTAGTTTTTAAGATACCTTCCTCTATTATAATGGGATTACCCATGGATTTAATGTCTTTCAAAACATTTGTTAACAAAATGATGGATATATCTGCTGCTGCAATTTTTATCAACTGTACACAAACATATTTGGGAGACACACTGTTGGTGTGTTTATATGGCCTTTGCTTTCCTCCTCATTTTTCAGCTGGTTTCCTATTCAACCTCTTGCTTAGTGTACTCTTTCATGTCACTTTGGTCCAGCTTTTGACTTTTGATGTTAAGCACTGTCCAACAGCTTTGAGTATATTGAATTTTTCAGGGAATTTTAGAGCTTGAATAAGTTATGCTGCCTTTATACTGCCTTTTGAATGCTCTGCTAGCTTATTTGTTGTCCTAGTTAGTGCTTCATCCAATTCCCTGCCAGATGTTTTCTCAGACTTCATCCCCTAGGAGGTGCTCTGAGATAATTTCCCACTGTTGATGATTAATTGGCAAGTCTGTCTTCTGTGTTTGCTCCTTAAATCCTTGTTTAAGCTACAGCAGGACGATGTGCTAGTTTCCTTTTTTGCCATAATGTAAAACTTGACAGCTGAGACACTCTCTATAAAGGAGG
>VZUA01022330.1:249-13442 GCA_013401035.1 Horornis vulcanius | reverse complement strand
GATGACCTTTAAAGGTTCCTTCCAACAAAAAAGCATTTTATAATTCCCTGATTCTATGATTCAATAAGTTGATTCTATGAGCCTTGGGATTCTCCAAGGTTCAGTACTGGGGCTTGTTCAATAATTTTATCAATGACGTGGGCAAGGGGATCTGTGTGCACTCTGGTCAATTTGCAGACAACACTAAGTTGGGTGGGAGAGGGACNAGACAACACTAAGTTGGGTGGGAGAGGGACTGCAGAGAGATCTGAACAGGGTGTATGAATGGTACAAGGATGGTGTTCAACAAGGTGAAGGGTCCTACACCTTGGGCACAACAACCCCAGCAGTTTTACAGACTTGAATGGCTGGAAAGTTGTCAAGCTGAAAAGGGCCTGGAGGTGCAGGTTGTTGATGGCTGAACATGATAGGCAATGGCATCCTGGCCTGTACCAGCAATAGTGTGGCCACCAGGACCAGGACAGGGATTGCTCCCCTGTACTCAGCACCAGTGAGGGCACACCTCAAACCCTGTGTTCAGCTCTGGGTAAAACATCCCAAAAATGGCATTGAAGTGCTGGGGTGTGTCAAGAGAAGAGCAACGGAGCTGGTTAAGGGTCTGGAGTACAAGTCCTACGAGAAGCAGCTGAGCAGCTGACAGAGCTGGGGATGGAGAAAAGGAGGCTCAGGGGGCACCTTGCTACTGTCTACAACTGCCTGAAAGGAGTGTGTAGCCTGGTGGATATTGGCCCACAAAGAGCCAGAGGAGGTTCAGATTGGACATCAGAAAGAATTTTTTCACTGAACAGGTTTTCAGGCTGCAGACTGCCTAGGGAGGTGCTGAAATATATCATGTCTGGAAGTGTTCAAAAAATGACCAGAGGTGGAACTTCAATGCTGTGGATAAGTTAGCATAGTTGTGTTAGGTCAAAAGCTAGATTTGATGACCATGGGGGTCTTTTCCAATATTAATGATTCTATGATTCTTTGGTTCTACAGTTCTCTGGTTCTATTATGGTAAAATAGAACAAAGTTCTCTGTGAAGGTTATGCAGGGTTGCAGTTTAGGGTTTTTCTGCTACAATTAGAGAATCCATATTTTTGGGCTGAACAAAATCATTGTGGCTAAATATTAGTTTTGTGTAAGTACAAGAAAGTTAATGAGAAGCCAAGCCTTCAAAAATTCATAATTGTTGTATGCACAGGAATCCTAATTCAGTAATATTTTTATTGGTAGTGCTTTTCTCAAAATTCCAAGGAAGGCACAACTTGTGCTTTTTTTTTCTGCAATTTTTTAAAAAGAATAAAGTAAATTAAGATAATAGCTTACTTTCTTATGGTTGGGCTATTGTTCACTGCCTTCTATGATGCTTTTTTCATCAGGTGTAGCCAAACAACCTTGGTATTATTATTGGTCATTGTCGGAAAAATTTAGATTAACAAGTCTTCTTCCCTATCTTTTTCATATAAATGTCATGTGTACATACTGAACCAAATCTCTAACCTGATTTTTTGGAAGCTACATGAATTGAAAGGCATTAACGTAAGTACAAGACGCATTCAATTTCAAAATTCACCACTATGCTTCCTCAGTGATTTTTTACTCCGTTACTGCAGTTTTCTTACAGTGTAATATTTCAACATGATGGATCTATTTCACTTTCAAATCTTTTAAATTATTTAGTATTTTTCTTCAGTATTAAGAAAAATAAGCAGTTTCATTAAAAAAGTAGAGATAAATCAGTCAAAAACCCTCTGTAGGGGTTGGAAACTAATTTTGATAAATCCCGGAACATTTTTCACACAATAATAGAAAGGTAATTAAACTTTTCTGTATCATATTCAGTTAGGAGGGTAATTGATACCCACTGTGGCTCATAGTTTAAATAATTGTGTCACTTTTATTTACCTTTTTGCTTCCAAACTTTATTTGTATTTGAAGAAGATAGTCTGTAGATTGTGAAAAATCAGTGAAGCTGTCAAGAAGGGATGAAATATTTCTGACTGTTACTGAGCAATAATCTGGTACTTCAAGGTTGGATGTGACAAAAGTCAGTGGCTCTGTATTATTATCTTTATTATTGATCTACTAACACAAAAGAAACCCTGACCTCAGATCTCTCTCTGGAACCCAAGAGTATTTTTTTCCAAAGACACATTGAAGTTTGAGTATTTTTCTCTGATGGGGTATTAATGATACCTGAATGTCTTGGGTATACTGAAAACTAAAACACAAGATTTAAGATTCCAGTGATGTCAAAGTAGCAGGTGGTACTCCAGATTATTAGGGAAAAAAATACCTCTGATGAAAGGGGGAACTATTATTCCTATTTTTATTTAGACTATGATTTTAATAGTGATTCCTAGAGTGGCTACTGAATACATCCCCTAAGTCTATTACTGCCGATGAGAGGTGATCTTCACAAAAGACTCCTATTTTTCACTATATTTCTTCATAAAAAACAAAACAAAACAAAACAAAACAAAAACCCAAACTGTTTATTCATGTTGATATTGTAATATTTTCAAGTGGTGCTAAAGAAGCATACTTGTAAATGAGTGTACTCTGTGGAATGAGTACACTATGGGGAAAAAATGTCTAAAAAGAAAAAAAAAAAGTCTCTGTCTCAAGAACAAAAATATTTACCTAGAAATACACCAGATACTGTATACAAAATATTTGCCCCCTCCTCTGGCCCCCTGCTCATGGAATCCAGCTTGACTCTGATTTTAAAAACACAAAATTTTCAACGGTTTTGAAGGTAATAAGATTGAAGGAAATTATCAAATCAAATGTTATTGTGTCTCTGCTTTACAGAGGGAGGCAACATTTAATCTGGTTCAATGTGGCACTGTTTTGCTGTACCTAGTGGTGTGTGGAGGCAACATTGGTTCAGTGGCCCTCTCTGTTACAAATACCACACCATCTTATGAAAGCAAACAAAGAACTCACTGTCTCTTGATGTCAAAGACTGCTAGACTCCAAATACCAGCTGGAGTCTGGGAACCACATTCACAGGTAATGAGAGTTGTCCCACACCAGTTCTGGTCCCGGTGAATTCTAGAGAAGCTAAGGACTAGCATTAATACAGATTCCCAGCCTTATCTACACAAGGCCTTTAATCTTTCTGTGCTTAAAATGTGTGCATTTTAAAACTGAGCAGTTGTGCCTTCTCATTTTTCTATCATGTCCAATATTCCTTTGTATTTTGATATGATTGTATGGTGCTTCACACAACAGGATTCCTAATTGGTTTCAGTGGGGATGCAGAGACACAGGGCGATGGAGAGGCACTGAAGTGCACAAGCTTTTAAGGAAAATCTGCCTACTGATGGCCACAGATACATGGTCCTGTCTATGGGAGCAAGTCAGAACACTGCTTTCTGGGTCTACTACCAAATTAAAAAGATCTAGGTAATGTCAGAGCCTATCAACAGGAGCCACATTTTCAGTTTGAATAAAGGCAGAAGTAGGTACTCCAGTATTTGGTGGTCAAAGACTTCACAAAATTCTCTACTATATGAAGCAGGCATATCCTGAAATTTTCATAACAGTTATGCTAAAAGCACTAGATACTCATGTAATCTTGAAATCATACATTTTACTGACAACCCCATGATAATACAGTACCCTTGAAATATTGTCAAAATTACTAGTTGTTCTTTTTTTCAAAGTTTAGTCTGGAAGCATTACTTTTCTGATATGATTTGGAAAAACCTAAGTATCATACAAAATCCTCTAAAATGTGCATATCTTCCTACCTAGAAGTTTTCTTACGAGAAAACATTCTTCTCAGAAGTTAAAGACACTTGAAATTCAATATTTATTTCCTTCAGTGTTCTTTTTACACTTACTGTGAGATCTTCTATTACCAAAGAACTTTTTAGGCATGGTATGCAAGAATTCATGGAAGCTTAGATTATTTTGGGTTTTTTGGTTTGGTTTTATTTTAAGAGGAGACTTACTCCCTTTAAGCTGAAAATGCATTTTCATATTGTTTGATCATTTCTCCCACTCTTATATAAAAGGTCATATATTTATTCAAATGTAAAATAAGAAATGAAAGAAAAAAATGGTATTTTGAACAGGAAAAAAATTAGAATAACTAATTTTTTTTCTTTTAAACATTTTCATTACTTGATTTTGTTTTTTAGTGTTCATGGAAGTTCTCCCTACATTTTTTCTTTTTTTTTTTTTTTTTTCTTTTCCACAATTGAATCTTGATTTTGTAGCTAAGTTAGAAGAAACAGAGACACTGTTACAACCCAAAATGTTACAAATATTACAGGAGACTTTCAGAAGTTTCCTAAAACAGTCTTGTTTTTTTTTTTTACTGTCTCTGAAAGTATATAGAACATTGGGGAAACACGAACAGTGAATTTGAGTAGTTGAATAATTGAGTTCAATTGAGTTTTGAAACTTTTATTGTATCAAGGCAACTTATTTTTTTACACATAAAATTTTCTTTACATATTTACCAGCCTTATTATAACAATATGTTCTACTTTTTGTGTTTTATTACATGAGACAATGCATCTTCTAAAAATTTGTTGTGAAAAGAATTGTCCGATTCAGCACACTGGGAATAAAAGAAATTTATATTACTAATAGAATAGTCTGGTCTTTTTTAAAATATACGTTTCCAGCCAAAATTGGTGACTGGCTTAATTGAAATGCTTGTATCCATTTTTACTCTAATTTTTTAATGCAAATGAAACTAGCATGAAAAATTGAAACTCCCAGGGGTCTGAGCCCAGACAATCAGACCATTTTGAACTCCCTTGGGACTCTGCCCTGATAGCAACTTGCTAGAGAGAGGCAGCCTTGATCCAATTGTCCAAAAAGGAACTTCAATAATGCAAAAATAGAAGGCAATAAAACATCCACTGTATTGGAGCAAACTGGAACAAGGCAGTAACAAGGGGCCAAAAAGCCTGAGGCCAGGGCCAGACAGGGGTATTTAGACATCCTGGTGTGGGAGGGGAGTTAAGGTGGGGTCTGAGGGAAAGGTCCAATAGGAATGATTAGAAATATTAAAATTCCTGCACCAAAAATCAACCTATGGTAATACAAAGAACCAGGAACCTTTTAGCAATGATTTGCATGCTTGAACTGAATATGTTAGTTAGTCTTTTGCTTACTGTACTTTGAAAGTTGTTTCCCAGGGCATCAAGCTGGGGTTTTCTTCTTCCCCAGGGAAACCACTCTCTCCATCTTCCTCCACCTTGTTTTTCTAAAGAAAAAAACTGTTTTTTCTTCTGTACATGAGTTTAAACATACAAAATTAAACTATTATTGTAAGTATAACCACAAAGAAAACAACAGTCCAGATTTAGCTATGGAGAGTACATATGAGGATAGGTTCCAGTCCTTAAAAAGTTCATTAAACCAGACTTTGTTGCCCATTTCAATTTTTTTAAAAAACTGAATATTTTTGAAAGTCTTTCCAGTAGTAATAGAATTGCTAAGGAACATTTTCTTGGGATCTTTAGACCAGAAGATGCAGCATATTTATTTGGTGACTGTGGCTTGGTATTAATTTGGCTTGGGTTGTTGCTTTGTTTATCTTTGTTGCTTTTTCTCTGTAATATAGAACTCACATTACAGGTTAAATTGTTTCAAGACTCATATGAGATGTTATAAGGATAAATGTAAACAGGACACATACAAGGAATTAATTTTGACATATGTAAGGAGTAAAGCTATAAGTAAGAAAGTTTTATGTAACAATTCATATAAATTAAAACGTTAATTGAAACTTTTTCTTTCATTTCTTTGCTCTCAACCTTTTATTTTTAGTAAACCTCTTGTTTTCTTCTTCAGTCTTTCTCTCACTATGTCTTCTTCTCTTTTCCTTTTTTCTCCTCCATTCTATACTATCATTCCTCGTCTTATCATCAAACACCTTACACGCACCTTTTCTTCACTTTTTGTTCTTATTGAATTTCACCTTTTCTATTAATAAAAAATGTATTTTAACATATGAGACATAAATAAAAGACACCTCATTGTCAAGAAAAGTAAAATTTATTATTTGTAAAAAGACTTTTTAAAAAAATGAAAAATAAAATCAGACTTCTTATACCATCATACCCACCCCCTTTATTACTTAATTGTTTGTAAGCATGAGAAATAGTTACGTTGTAGTAAATCTCTTAGAAATTACTCTTTCTCTAAACAAATTAATCTAATCTTTCTAGCTACTGGTGTGTCTTAATAATTTTTTTACTATCACGTCCAGGAGCTATCAAAGGTACAATATTACTGGGTGCCCTGCTACAGGCTAACTACTTAAAACTTGTAAGTTACAACTGAACACTGCAAACAAATCAATTTAAAAACTATCAGAGGTAACATTTAAAACTGTAAGGGTAACATTTAAAACTATCAGAGGTAGAATTTCTTTTTGCAAGTAAACATCATTAAAGTATCCAATTCTTGAGGTCCAGGTGAAGTCACCGGTGAGTTGTCATTCCAAAGGTCTTGGATTTCCATCCAGCTGGTGCAGATGATTGTTACCCATTGAACACCAGCATTTGTGGAAATATATGCATATCATCTCCAAGTGACAAGACCCTGTACCAACACCTTAGGTTTAGGTAACTGGATGTCACTAGAGGATTGTAATAACAAAAAAATTATTTAAGATGACAGGGATTTGAGAATTTTGCAATATTGTTAAAGTGCACAGGGCTTTGGCCACCCCAGTGTGTGGGGTCTCTCCATACATCTCCTCTTTCTGTTCTTTAAAGGCATGCTTTACCTGCATTAGCCTGTCTGATTGTCATGAGTTGGTGATGGCAGCCTACAATTTTGTAAATAGGTTGTGCTGCTGAGATTGATACTGAGTAAAGTTTTGTTAATCAGTTTCACCGATAACAATTCAGTGGATTATGGTATCTTCTTCAATTCTTTAAGAGACTTTAAGTTTACAAGTCTTGGGTTTCAGATTGGAGTGTAATTGTTTTTTAAACAGGATCATTTAAAGGATTTTCATGTTCTTGCAGGCCTTGACCTGGTGAACACTAGTCAATCACAATGAGTATTTGTCATTTCACTCATTAAATGTTTTTACATTGAGGCAAATAATCTCTGTTTGTTGTGTAGCTGAATTAAGTTGTCAGTCCTCACTGTTTTCAATCTTAAGAACTATAATATGAAAATAATTTAACCTGTTAAATTCAGAAGGGTGTTTAGCGCAATATGTATTTATCCTATCATTAACAATAAGACAATACATCTAATCAAAACAATAAGCACTACTAAACAAGAATACTTATCACTGCTTAAATGGTTACTATCTCCCAGGGTCTGATATAGCTCAGGAACCTGTTTTCCTAGCAAGGTCTTGGAAAGACTTTTCTTGGCAAAGTCTTCCAATTTTACCTTGAAAAGGGGTCTAGCTTTTATAAGACCAAATTTACAAGTCAAAGTAACTTGATTTCATTTTTGGGAGAGAAACACCTGGGTTTGATGGCATTTTTCCCTGCTAACCAGGGCCACTGCCTGGCCAGAGCCAAGGTCCTGGTCAGGAGAGTTTCCCTAATATATCTTAAAAACAAACTTTTATTAGTACTTACTGAAAAAGTTCCCCAACATAAACAGCCTATGAATAATCAAAGGAACACACACAAGTAACATCAAAAAATATCTTATCGATCTTGTGACAGGCATGGAGCTTAAAGTTTAGTAAAAATAAACACTTAAGAGACAAGGTCACATTTAGATTTTGATTTCAATTTTGTTATGTTATTAATTTTTGCAAATGTATTATCAGTATGCATAACAACATCCCTCTCTGGAAACTGTAGCTGACATGATCTCACATTAATTCCAAAAAGGCACACTTCAAAACTTTTAGATTCATTTTAAGTGGGTAAATATTAAAACTAGTTAGCAGAATTGAACACTAGAATCTCCAGAAGTTATTTTTGTACCTAGGCAAATGCTGCAGGATGATTTCTCATTTAATAAAGCAGACTTTCATTAGGAAAAATTTAGTAATAACAAAACTAACGAATGCGTAGAGGTGCACCTCGTATTTGGCTACCAGTTCCCTTCCCAGCGCTGCCGCGGGGTGGATGCGGAGAAGCCGCTCCAGGGCGGGCGGGAGGAGCCACCGCGGCAGCGCCGTGGGCTCGGGACCACCCGGGACCGCTGCCGGTACCGGGCATGGCCCGCTGCCGCCGCCCGGCTGGGAAAGCGCGGACGGCCCGCTCGGCTGCAGCACTCGGCACGGGAGCCGAGCCAGGCAGGAGTGGCGCGGAGCTGGGCCACGCAGCCCGGCTGCGGCAGCCGCGGGGAAGAGACGTCCCGCGGCCCCTCTGCTGCAGCCGTGAGCGGGCGGAGGGACTGGAGGCACCGTCACCCAGCGCTGTGACATGGGCGGAGCGCAGTGTTGTGTCTGGGGCGGCCCCGGGGCGGCTGCTCGGCTGCTGAAAGCAGCGGAGCCTCTGGCCAGGAGTGGCATCCGGAGCAGCACAAAGTGCGGGAAGCGGGGAGGCTTTGGGAGCGGGGCTTCTGGTTCTGTCTTTCCCGAAACGAACGCGATCTATGATGGAACAGCTACAACCCCGAGAGAATGGTCTCTTCTACCTGCCCCCCATAGGGGGACTCCCGCGGGGGACAGCAGCACAGTCATCACACACTGCATGTCCTCGGGTGTCAGGACTTGCGAGGAAAAGGTGGCTGGCACCAAGCTGGGAAAGTACAGCAAGCCTTCCTTGTGCTCCCACACAGCTTCATTAGGCTCCGGCCCTTCTGGGTGGCGGGCAAGCCGCGAAGGAGCGCAGGCGGGGTCCATGAGGATGCTGGAGTGGCGGGCTGGACTGGCGCTGCGGCCCGAGCAGCGAGGGAGAGGCCAGCAGCGTGGGCCATGTAGTGTTAGTCAGGTCGAGGGCTGAGAACGCGAGGGAACTGGCGGGATTGGGCGGAAGGGGCCCCAATGGCTTGCGCATTGCCACCGTGGATCCCGGGTGCAGGTTCTGGCGCCGACGAACACAGGAGAGCGGGGTCACTGACAAAGTCGCGTTTCTCCCCGGGTCAGCTAGGGGCACAGGCATTCACCATCTCGGTCTCATGTCTGTCAACTGGGATGTCCAATGGAAAAACATTTAAGGAGAAGAGGCGGGGGTGGCATTCCCAGATTCTTCCAAGTCACTGGGGTTTTGTCCACTCCGAATGAATTTCTTTCCTTCTCTTCTAATTTCTCTTCTAATTCTTGGAGCTCTCTTTTCTCAAATTTCTTCCCCTGTTGGCCAATTTCAACTTGTAAATCCTTGTAAATGCCTCTCTCACTTACAGACATCCGTAGTCCCATTGTTAAGTAAATTTTTGAAAGGGGGAGGATAGTAATTGAGATGGATGTTGCCCTTCTCCTACCTTTTTCTGAAGGTCCTGGCTAGAATAGCTTCCTTCTGCTTCCTAGCCATCGAAGATACTCTTTCTTTGACCCAATGCTGGCAATTCGATGAGAAGGATGGTGTACTATGCCCAGCTCCTGAAGGATAGGGCTGAGTCCTGAAAGGTATCCTGGATACCAGGAGTCACAGTTCAGGTTCCAGGTGGAACTCCCAGGTTCCAGACTATCAGACCATTTTGAGTTTCCTTGGGACTCTGCCCTGATGGCAACTTGCTAGAGAGAGGCAGCCTTGATCCAATTGTCCAAAAAGGAACTTCAATAATGCAAAAATAGAAGGCAATAAAACATCCACTGTATTGGAGCAAACTGGAACAAGGCAGTAACAAGGGGCCAAAAAGCCTGAGGCCAGGGCCAGACAGGGGTATTTAGACATCCTGGTGTGGGAGGGGAGTTAAGGTGGGGTCTGAGGGAAAGGTCCAATAGGAATGATTAGAAATATTAAAATTCCTGCACCAAAAATCAACCTATGGTAATACAAAGAACCAGGAACCTTTTAGCAATGATTTGCATGCTTGAACTGAATATGTTAGTTAGTCTTTTGCTTACTGTACTTAGAAAGTTGTTTCCCAGGGCATCAAGCTGGGGTTTTCTTCTTCCCCAGGGAAACCACTCTCTACAAGAAATCATGGATTACTGTGAATGTCACAGGCCTCAGGTATTAAGTCAAATGTTTCCGTAAATTTACCAAACAGAGAACCCTTCAAAGTTTAAAGATATTTCTCAAAACATAACTACCGTTTTCCAGACACCAATAATTTTTACTTTCTGTGCAGATAGCAATAGCTGAAGCAAACTGATGTGATTCCTTCCATTTCAGTAGTTAGGAGACAACTTCCAATTCATGACATGAATATCCTGTGTTATGTTTAAAGTATTTTGCTTCCTATGTCCCAAAACTGTTCAAGATCTTTCTTAGAAGCAGATGTTTATGAAGTTTTTCTATAGTCTTCCACTATGGAAGAATCCCAGTCTTACTCCACTGTCTTTTCCCATCCCATGGTGTTCTGAAGTATCACCATGATCAGTAAGTACACACTAATGGTCCTGGATGTTTGGAGATCATAGTATAGAATATTGACATTTTTCCCCTCCATCTACAGTGGACAGGGGTCTGACAGTTCTAATGAAGCCACTGATGGAAAAATATCTTTTATACCATCAAGTTTCATTGGCAAGTCTGAGTAGAACAATAATTTTATTAAATTTTACATCAACAAGTTTTCTTAAGTCAGAATAGTATTTCTGTTTCCAAATAGTTCAAACCAGTTTTGGAAAGCTAAAAATACTTCAATGTGGTTTTTTTTTTTTTAAATGTTTTTATTTTTTTTTAATTAGGCCCCTTAACTGACTAAAGTAAAAGTTCACAAACTGCTCAATAGGTAAGAATTACATCCTACTCAGAATTTGTTAAATTATTTATGTAAGTTAAAAGTAAAAACTATACTTTATTTTTAAAGATCCGAGTGGATTACTAGCAGAAAGGCTGGTGAGGCTATAGAGATTCTCAGTGAATGAGAAGTACCACAGACTTCAAGTTGTTAGTAATTTAATCTGACCTCTTCCCCTCAGAACATAATGTTAAGAGTGAAAATACAGTAGTGAGTGTAAGAATTTCCAAGTAATAAAACTAGTGCTTTTAGGCTGTTTAGTAATAAAAAATGTCAAAAGCAGATCAAAATGTTCTAAATCCAGTTTCCAACAAATGGTTTCAATTTCATAGGGAATCGACCCAGTAACATTACAGAAAAATTGTTAACATTATTTGGTCAACAGCAAAAGATATGACCATTAGAAAGAAGATTTAGAAATGAAAGAAGGAATATATCATGGAAACATACATAGAATATATTGAGTTGGAAGGGACCTATCAGGATCTTTGACTTCCCAAGTGTCACACCATCTTCCTGGAGGACTCTCTCAGGCTGGTGCTGTAACTGCTTTCCCTGGGGAGCTGTTCCAGGGCCCAACCACTCTGAGTGAAGAACCTTTGCCTGCCATCCAATCTAGCTGCTGTTCATGCTGTTTCCTTGAGTCATGAGAGTGACAAGTTTGGTACTTGCCCCTCTGCTTCCCCTTTTGAGGATGTTGATACTTATTTCTGTTGGATGAAATTGTAGCATAAAATCTAACCAAGGTCCTGGGCATATTCTTCTGCCTTGCAATTCACCTTTAATGTAAATCAGTATTTGTTTTTTTCTGTTATTCTATCCTGGTAAAGTTTTTCTCGTTATCTGTGTAAAGGTTCATGAAAAGTCTGGGCTTCCTGGTAAGATAAGATTTAATTACTTTCATATCACTGGAAGAATTTCTTTATGTAGTAATGTAAAGGTGCAAAAAATTTACAGAAATATCTGTATCTTCTTCCTCTTTTTTGCATCAACTTCTGCAGAAGTCCTATAAATTGACATAATTTAAAATGCACACTGAGAAGGATGTATTTTCCAACAAGTGAATTCCACAGAGTTATGTAAATACTGTGGCATTTTTTAAGATCTATTTGCATAGGTCAGCAGCCATTTCAGGTCATATACAGATAAGATAGGAGACTAGCTGAAGTAATTTTGTTCTTGTATCATTTAAAAGACATTACACATATATGTATGCATACGCTGTTGCAAAAGATTCTTTTTGGCCTTTATATACATAGTACTTACCAGATGGTTTTGCCTAATGTGAATGGAGAAAGAAATAGTATTCATTTATCTTAGGCTTTTCAAAAATAGCGAAAAATATTACATTAAATAAGACCAATGCTCTGCTTTAATTTCAAGTACTAGGGACAGGCCTTAGATTTCTTTCACAGTACACAGAGTGATAGGATGATTGTAATATGGACTGTGACTGGCATCACTGTATCAATTCTTCAATGAAATCTTTAACAGTAATTTCACATATGGCACTGTAAAACCCAGAATCCCACACAAAAGAAGTGAGAAATTTTAACTCTCTACATGTAGCTAAGCCTCTTATGAAAAAAAGTAGTTCCATACTGTGTGTGACAACCCAGTCCTGAGGGGAACAGATGCTCTGCATTTTTAAGGCCCTATAAGTTATGCCATGCCATAATAATGTATCTGAAAACCCATGGAGCAAATACTGTGTTGATGCATTCAGGTTCTACAGTAGATCAGGCTCTACACCATGCCAGGGTGAGTCGATAAATGGAAGATAACATTGAATCCTAAAAGCAAGGCTAAGTTTTCACTGTGCTTTTGAGCCCACAAGAAGAGTTGTGAATAGGATATTAAAGGATATTAAAGAATATTAACGCCACTCTAAAGGATAGTAATGGAAAATTAAGAAGATTACAGAACTTTTTTCAAACTTCAGAATCAAATAAACTTTTCATGGTTTCTTGATTTTTGAAGTTCTTCCTCCAAGAAGATTAAAGGGTAATCCAAAAGGTGTACGTACTCCAGTTGCAGCCCCTACCCTGCTTATGGTCTTGAACACTGATCATCCTCAAAATCTTCCAACTTCATTTGTGTGCACATATGCATATTCACCCAGATACAAGGAATTGACTGCTCAAAATGTTCATCGACTTGACCTTTTCTGAAAACCTTCACAGACCACAGAAGTTAAAGACAGAGTGTTGTAAGATTAAAACTGTGTGTCACAACTGTGTGTCATAGTAAAGGTAATTACAATGTTACTGTTGAGTCTTGTGATCACCAAAAATTATTATAATTCTTGATTATAGCCTCTGCTGAATCACCTGACAAGTGTAATACATTACAAATATGCAGAATTTTTATGCTTCTCTGAAAAAAGAAGAAACATCAAAAGAAGA
>VZUA01022327.1:9834-22511 GCA_013401035.1 Horornis vulcanius | reverse complement strand
GGGTCAGTGTAGAAGTGACCTGTTTAGCATAGTAGGTAGATATTGGTGTGGAATTGTAAATGAGATGATGAGCCCCCATACGGGGGGCGGGGAGTCTTCGCCTGATGCCTGTGCTGTGAGGACCTTGGCCGGGCTCAGAGCAGAAAGAAATGATAAGAAATAATAACACGAAAAACCATGAAAACTGAACATCTGAGGACTCCGTGTTGTTCCTGCGTCTGGCTTGGGGCTTTTCAGAGGGCAAAGGACTCTAAACCACCCAGGAATCTCAGGAAACTGGCCAAACCCGAGACATCACCAGGCAGTGCTGACACTCGCCTTATTTTTCATTTACTTTCATTGTAAACTTACAGTTTTCCCATTCTGGCCTAAAAACTGCCAAACTGATAAATATTTTCTCTTTCATGTTCATCTCCATAGAAACAGAATCTGTGTTACTGCTATAATTTTTCTCTTGCACTGTTTTTTCTGTTAGGGCCTTGGTGTTTTTTCTGTTGCTTTCTTTCTTGGGAAGATCCTAGTTCATCTGTTTAAGACAACTTGTAAATGTTCAAGCGTTAAGGAGATAAAGGGACTGATTCTTTTCTCAGCCGTTCCTCTATTCCTGAGCAAACAATTTCTTAAGATAAAGCTCTCACAATTTTAAAAAATGAAAATGTAGTCATTTTAAATGAAGTTCTGGAGATAGAATAGCATTTTCCACCTCAAATATCCTCTATTGTCTTTGGAATTTCTTTAGCTGAGAATCAGGGCCTCAGGTGTCACCTCAGCAGGAGAAGAAAAGTTTGTAGAGCTGTTTTTAGGTCCTTGTTACTGGAGCAGGCAGGACGAGACATTTTAAAATTTGGCACTGACATTTACTTGCTGATGTGAAAAGATAGTCCACTTCTGTATATTATGCTGCAATTATGAAATCTGAGGCTCCACAAATGAAATGTGAAGCATCCTGTCCCCACAAGTGAAATCCAAAGGCACGGTGAAATATTTCCATATTTCTTTCTTAGCCTGTGAAGAAAAGTTCCGTTAGTCAAATCCAAGTACCTGTACTTTCCTGTTGTAAAAATCAATTGTTTCTCAAGCAGCATTCAACCAGACCACATTTATTAGGTGAGCTCTGCCTTGTAGTTCCAAGTTCAGTACTTCCTTCAATGTGAATCAAATTCCCAATGATATTACCAGAATGTAATCATCTCTTAGAAGAGAACTGGATTTGCAGCAGCAGCAACAAAACCTTGTCTTTCTTCAGGTTGCTGTTTTCCTTGCCATATTCTCCTTTACCTGGATTTGTTACACTATGACATGTAGTACTTGAAACCTGGGATTCCCAGAGTTAAGGAAGCCATTAAAAATAACACAAAACTGAGGAAATGTTGCTTGGTTTATTTGTTTGGGTTTTTTTTTCTTTAGAGTAGTGCTTAAAAACTCTGATTTACAAAAGAGTGAATAATCGGGGTTTGAAATTCAATTTCTCTGAATCAGGAAGACCTGATTTTAGAAGAAAGGTCCCTCAGTACATTCCCAGAATCAGAAAAATTTTATCAGAGACCAAAAACTGCAATTTAGCTTAGCAAACATCTGTGTGGTTCCTGCGGTTCTCTTAAATAAATTATCAAAAGATTGGTCCATACATCAGAGGAACTAAAGAGATCTATCAAGCAGATCTGTGGCTGTGCAAAGCCTAAGTAGCTGTGATGTTTGGTTTGGTTTTTTTTTTAAATTTGAACACTAAACTGAGAATCCTTCTTAAGTTATGCAAAGAAATATTAACAAACTCTTTGCACATGAAGCTTTTGGTGTTGTCTTTTGGATCAATTAAGCAGAGGATACACTCGCCAGGCCATTCCTCTGTGGTGCCCTCCAACCCCATGCTGACAGTCCTTGACATTTGCTTTCTACCCAAAGGCCTTTTCTGCTCATACCAACAGTGCTTCAGTACTGCCAGTCAGGCATATCCACAGCCTATCCGCAGGTCTCAAAAATAACTTAGGAAATTCAATTATAACAATTAATGTAGTAGTGTAAGCATCTGGCACCTTCAGTTTAGTATGAGCTTGGGTTTCTGACTTTCCTCCTTGACTCTGAGTACTGGAAACACAGAGTGGTGTTTAGGCACTGGAGCTATTCCCAGCGCAAAGAGTCTTGAGGCTTCGCTTAAAATCAGTGCAGATCAAGGCAGATTCCTGGCTCCCTAGACTGGGAAATAGGAAGCTGGGCAAATTATATATTGAACCCAATTTGTCCAAGTTCCTACTTGGCAGAGAGGACAGACTAATGAGCTAAGTCAAGACTGAGGACTCTGTTCATGGTGAGCCCAGGAAGCCTGAAAATGCTGAGCATCTGACATGAACACAAGTCTCATGGTTTCGGAGGTGCTGCTGCACTGTTGGGCACTGCAGCTTCATTGATGTCAGCAGGTAGGAGTTTTGGGATGTATCCTTTGACATTTGTCTTGGTTTGAAAGATGGGTGTTATAAGAGTGTATTATGAAGTTGGCTTTTCACAAATATTAAAGTGTGTGTTATATGATTAAGTAACTTTGTTGTAAGGATATAAGTTTTTATTTCTGTTATTAGTAAAAATTAAGCATAGTGGCAGTAGTGCAACTGTCTGTTTGGTTGGGATAACATCCAGCAAACATGTAGTGAGGACCCTGCTGCTGACATGCCAACTATCAACGCTGACTGTCTGTGGAAAGCACGGACCAAGGCCCAAGATGAAAGCGATAAAGAAGAGACAGCCAAGGGGCACCCCTGCTAAAACAGAGAGGGACCCCAAGGAGGAGCCATGCTAAACAGTTCTTGGAATATGGAAACTAGTTTGTGGAAAAGTGCCAAAAAGGGTATTTGAAGAGGGCTTCTGAACTAGCAAATCGTGGATTTGGCTAAATGCCAAGTCACCTGGCCGGCCATAGCTTGCAATTGTTTTTTGTTTCCTAATTGTCTTATTATTAAAAAAAATAATAATTAAACCTATTACTTAAAATTTATAAGTAAACTCGTTTTTCACACGGGTATCTGCTAAGGTGGGGGCAGGACCTCCTTAGGAAATGTGGAATTCAAATCCCCTCCCTCCAAATTATAATAATTTAGGAAATTAAAGGGGCTTTCAGGCAGAGTTATGGGGATAGGGATAACAGTTCTTTACTAGTATTTATAACAATGCAAACAAACAATGACAATCCCAGCAATAATACTGAACAGAACCAGGCAACACCTCGAGGGGCTTTGCTCTCACAAAGCTCGGGGCAGTCTGATCTCGCTCGAGACCACCGGGCTGGAACGGTGGAGAAATCCCGGGCCGGTGGGTGGGAGCAGCTCTGCGGTGGTAGCTGGAGCGGCAGGGATGTCCCAGCGGGGGAGGAGACAGCGCCGCAAAGCAGTGCCGAGGGAACGGCGGCGGCAGGACAGGGTCGGCCCAACAGGGCAGGAGAAGATGGACTCAGCTGTTCTGGAGTTCAGGGGCCGATGACGGTAGACGTTCTCAGGACCAGAGCCAGTGAAGACAAAGGAGAATACTCCCGCAGCAGCAGCCAGACCTGCCCTCTCCGAAGCCAGGAGCGAAGCCAGGAGCGAGAGCAGCTGCCCCTACCCCGTCCTTTCCGTGCCTTGGTCAAGCACCCATAAGCACCCAGCAATTAGTTCCCTAGCAACCCAATGGGAAAAAATTCCACAAGCAAAAGGAAACCCAACCCCAACAACATCCCAGAATACAAATGTTCCTGCATCACTTGACAGAAATCTCTCAAGTACAGAGCCTGCCCTCCCTGCAGGTTTGTCAGATCCAATATGGAAATAGAACTGTGCCTTTTGTGAAAGTTTATCAGTACTCTGATGTTCCAGTGAAACATTCTGGATTCAGTTAATTTACATAATTTATTGGTGCACTTGCCTGTGCTGGGTTATTGGTTGGATTTGATGATCATAAAGGGACCAGTTTGGTCAGGCACAATTTGCCCTTGGTGAAGCTCCTGGGTCACTTCTGTCTTGCATGTGCCTCACCATTGCTTCCATTAAGATCTGCTCCAAAGTCTTCCCTGGCACAGAGATAATGCTCACCGGTCTGTGCTTCCATGGGTCTTCCTTTCTGCCCCTCTTATAATGAGTTTCCCTTTTACCAGTCACTAGGGACTTCACCTGACAGCTATGACTGTTCCAAGATGATGGAGAGTGGCTTGGAGACCACATGAGCCTGTTCCCCCAGGACCTTGGGATGTGTGCCATCAGAGACTCGTGGCTATGGTGTCCCATGCCATTCCCACAATTCCACTATCACCAAACAGAAACTCCACTGACATGGGCTTAGGTTATTTTACCTGTCCACCCACAAGAAGAAAACTTCATGCACAAGCTGGTCATAAAATTCAATCCAGAACAACATATCATCGGAATTAAAAATTACTGTGTGGAGAAGTTGAAACTGAGACTAGGAACTTCTGTTCCTAGAAGGGAAGGGACAGAAGGAACTTCTGTACATTATTTAGTTAGTTAGTTAGTTTTCAAAGAAAAGCAAGATTATTTTATTTGATTCTTTGTTATCAGGTAGGCAACCTATCTGCTTCGCTTCTGAAAGGAAAATCAAGTTTTCCCTTCCTGCTTTTAGTATATAACTGCACTTTAGGCTGAGAAAGGACTGATTTAAAGCCAGACAAAGCAGACACTCCTGTCTCTTGGGCACTGATATTGCTTAAGGAGCTTTTTGGCAACTTGCTAAAGTTACCAGGTCCTCTATGCAGGATTTTGAAATACATTCAGCATTGGCCTAATTCTGGTCCTGTCAAAGTCAGTGCCAGAACTTGCCTGACTTTGCTGGAAAGCGAGCTCAATAAAAGGGAGATTGTATCTTGGATCTTTCCATGCAGATTTTCAAACCCCCCTACAATATTTTAAGGCAGTTATTTCACACCAAAGCACAGTTTTTAGACTGGTTAGTGGAAGAGTAGGAAATGTACCTGCAATAAAGCAGGTTTAGCTCAGGCAATATCGAGATTACTCTAAAACTGATGTTCAAGCCTCATCTTTTCCTAAAAGAGAGCTTTGACAGAGAAAGCTATGGTGTGTCCTGAATAAACGGGTATCAGCATTCCATAGGAGCTAGCCCGATGAAAGCATTTTCTAAGCTCTCAGGTAGAAGAAATCTGCCACCTACTGTTAACAAAACTATTTGCACAGAGAGGCTGTGGAGCTCAAAACTGAGAAAAATTTAATGTTCCTGTGGGCAAAGAAAGTGACAATCATAGAGAATTGCCACAATGATGTGTCTAAAAAAGACATCAGCCCTCACTGGGGTTGGATTAATAATGGAGAGACAACTCAGCTTGTTGATTAGTAATGATGTATGATTGATTTGGTGCTCTTATTGCAAATTATTTGTGTAACGCTCAGAAAGCACTTTTCTTGAAGAATGTTTATATTGTCCTTACAGTTAAAAACTGTATTTTTCAGTTAAAGAAATGCATCAGAAATACAGAATGTGAGAAGTTCCTTAAGATATGAGGTAATGCTGATAAAGCCCTCCAAAAATTCTGGACAGCTTTTCTGGCTTGTGACAGTCACTATCTAACAAAGAGATGCGCAGGATTTGGAATTAGGGTACATAAACGCTCCATGTAAAGTGCTTTGTTGAATCCAAGTTCAAAACTCACTGAAATTAGGCTGCGTTTAAGAGGCTTGGTGAACATGGAGAGACTGTAGTGATGTCTGAAGGTAAGCTTGGGAATCTGTATTCAAACTGAGTTCTGGAATACAAAGTTAAGTGTTGGAAATTAATATATTGTCTATAATTGCAAATTACACACTTGAGAAAACTTAACTGAGGCTGTGCTTCAAAGTTCACGACTGAGAGTAAAAGATCCAGATTTACCTTTCAAGACACTCATAGGCTCATTCACTTCAGTTTGACATTTGAGGCATTTTCTCATTTAAAAAATATAAATTAACTCAGAGTCATAAAAAAGAAAATCAGAGAGTGACAAGTGACAAAAAGAAAATTCACCCCACCAGCACTTTTTCTCCTTATTGAAAAGGTCACTAATTCAGGAACACGAAGAAGCTATTGAAGGCAGCTCCTAACTGCTAACTAACTAGCAGTAAAGTCAGTGGCGTTGTAAATGCCACATGCGCACAGAAATGCTTGTTTAGCCTGCTGGCAGTAAATTACACGCAAAAAAATAATTTCGTATTTACTCTTGAATAAAAAAAAAATTCAGGACGTACATATTTAAAAATCAATTGCTTTGGTAAAAATTAATTTCCCAAACGTTGGAAAGAATTCAAATCAGACTAGTTTCAGCTGCAGGTGTGTTGCAGCTTTTAGCTCCACCTACTGAGTCCAACTGAAACAACAGAAACATGGAGCTCTCCTCTGTTTTTGAAAAGCTCTGTCCCAAGGGCCCCTAAAACAGAGCAGGAACCCACAATATTGTAGCCAATAAGTGAAACTGTGAACAAGTGAGGGCAGGTTCTGTTTGAAAACAGAACCTTGGGATTAGGGAATTTTAGACCATAAAAAACTTGTAGACAGCATTTCTAGTTCTAATTTGAACTCTAAAAATGTTCTTTTTCCACTTTAAGTGCCTTTCTGAGATATCAAAGGCATTTCTTACGCTGCCTTCACTGAATTCAAGGTCTTACCAAGTTTTACATGGAGATTCCCACTCCCTTCCTTATCCAGAGATAACACTTCCCTGGGAGGATAAATACTTTCAAGGCACACTCTATATGAGGATAGAAAAGACAGCCTGAGCCTTGTTGTTCTGCGTGCCAGCAGAAGGCTGCTTGCATTGAGATTGTCCACGCTGCTCCAGGAGAAGCCGTTTCAAGGACTAATTTCAGAACTAATCAATTGTTTACTTAAAAAGTGGTTACTATAGAAGTTATCATTATGGATTGGCTGAACCCAGGCAAAACACAAAGTGTAAGAAATGTTTAACCTTCTAGCTGACTCTTGTACAGCCTACAGCTGATGCTGCCTTAAATGCCAGCAATTAAAAAAATACCAACAAAAAAACCACCAGCAAAACATTAATTTGACATGTAAACTTTAATATTCAAATATAGATGATGTGGCTTTGGTTTGAGAGGTCTCATGTACATTTTTGTATCACAGATTCAGTATACATGAAATTCACAAAAAAAAATTACTTTATCTTATGATTTGCCTTGTCTTTATTTTACCTTTGACCACACTTGAAGAGAATGAGAAAGAATCCAGAATCCTGTCCAGATGCCCTTTGCCTCTATTTGCCATGGTGTCTTTCAGTTTTATGCTCACAGAGGGTAATCATTTTGAAAGCTTATCAAGCAAATTAGATGCTTGAAACACACCTTCAGAACCATTTATGCATGTTAAAATGTAAGGCTCACAGAGTACTAATGCATTTTAGGATTTCAAATGCTTAAGCCATTTCTTAACTAAGACTCCCAGAGTCTTAGTTAAGAAATGGCTTGGGAGTCTTAGTTAAGAATTAGATTTAGATTTTCTGTTCTAAATCTATTACAGAACAAATGTTTTGGTTTTTTAACAAAGCGCTTGCAGATTTCTTCATTGAATCAACTGTTAAAAAGTTTTGCTTTCTGGACTTGTTTTTCCTTTCTCAGTTCTCCCTGTGAGGAAGCGGTCAAGGCTGGCATGATGTCTTAAGAGCAACTAA
The DNA here is from genome assembly GCA_013401035.1 of Horornis vulcanius. Classification (NCBI taxonomy): domain Eukaryota; kingdom Metazoa; phylum Chordata; class Aves; order Passeriformes; family Scotocercidae; genus Horornis; species Horornis vulcanius. The sequence goes on along the minus strand of VZUA01022327.1, from coordinate 14,863 downwards.
TAGAAAATGCAACATCAGTATCTGAGATGGAACACAATGATTTGCAAGACACTTGAGTGGGATATGCATGTGTATTTCCAACGACATTGACAACGGATAAGGACAGCCAAGAGCAAAATCACCAGACTTACTGCACCAAACAGGCAGACGTGGATACCAAAGGGGTTTTCAGACTGGAAGGGTTTCAGTGTTAACAGTAATGTAAATTTACCTTCTGCTGTAACTCTGCACTTCTCCTGGGCTAGTGCTGCTCCTCTTAAATGCTCTCTCTGTCTGGATTGTCTTTATTTTCTTTAATCACAAGGCCACACCCCTTGAGATGCTCACAGGAAACTTGCTATAATGAAGCAATAGAGATAGTTAATAAATGTAATTTAAAGTAAGTGCTGTGGATACATAAAATGTGTTTTAAATCATACTTTTCCATGTGCAATTCACTGAGATTAAAACTTAGTGGTTTAGACAAGCCAAAAATGTGTATCACAGAAAACTGCACTTCTCTGAATGTACAACCATTTCCATTCTTTTCCTTCTTTCTCCCTTTGCCTTGGACAGCAGTCATTGCATACTTGCTGAACAACTTCAAGTCTATTACTTCTGTTTAAAATAGGTCATGGTGGTGTAATTTTAGTTTATCTGGCCTCCCATTTCAGATGGATCTTCCATGCTATGCACCAAGGCCAGTCCCTTTGGTATGTCTGTTGAAACAATACCATCTGGGGGTCATACTTCCCTGAATGACACAAATAAAAGCATTCCAGCGCATACAGAAGCTGCAACAATGGCAAAACTATACATATCAAAGACAACCAAAGCATTCACCAGTGAGAATGGCAGGATTTGGGGTTTGGATTAATTTTAAAGTTTATTTGGATGATCAACTTGATAGCCTTGTGGAAGTTGTAGCAGTCCTGAGTTTGGGTTAAAAATTAAGTTATGAACTTTCTTCAGTCCCTGTATTAATTGCAAACAAAACTCATGCTCCCTCACTCCCTCCTTCCTGACCTTGACAATGACACTGCTTCCAGCAGGTATAAGTGAAAGTGAAAGCAGATCCATGAGGATAATTATACTGTAGCAGAGGTTTCAACACATCGTTTGTCTTGTAGAACTTATTAAGGAATCTGGCACACAGGAGACAGTTCCTGAAAGTATTCACTGAATCCAGACCCCAAGCTTTCCCACTACTCCTATGGAGTGCTCAGTGGAATGATCAATCACCTGGAGGAAATTGAATAAATACAGAAGCAGAAGTCACAGATGAAAGAGATAACAAAGGATTATCATTTTTCTCAAGATTTAGGAGGGTGGTGAGAGGCCCTGGCACAGGCTGTCCAGAGAAGCTGTGGCTGCCCCATGCGTGGAAGTGTCCAAGGCCAGGTTGGAGAGGGCTTGGAGCAACCTGGGCTCGTGAAAGGCGTCCTTGCCCATGGTAAGGGGCTGGAACTAGGTTATCTGTAACATCCCTTCCAACCCAAACCATTCTGTGATTCCATGATTTCCTCCAGCTTTATGTCACCAATACACCCAAGTGTCCAAAATTAACCAACTTCACAGACTCACCAAGGGAAGGAAATGTGGTTTTTAGGTATTACTTCCCTAATCAGAGCCTACATTGACTTTTCAGTGATATGCAATCCATTCCCTAAGAACCCAATGAACAAGAAACACAGCTGTGTGTCATACACCCTTGTGGAAACTGGGACTCACAAAAAACCTAATAAAAAAAGTCTTGATTATTTATGCCTTCATTATGTCTTGATTATCACAGTATTTACAAAAATGGTTTTGTCTGGTTTTCTAAAATATAAAGTGCTGGAGAAGTGTCACATCTTCCCAAGGCATTTAGACATGCCAAGATTAGGAGCAGACTTGTGCTGGCTGCTTTTGCCCACGACAAAATCAAATCTTATAAGCCCCATGGTTCTAAAACCAGGTTTCTCTAAAGAACTGAAGTGCTTTGATTGCTGTTGCACTCACAGAATCTCAGAGTCATTTCAGTTGGAAAAGACCTCCAAGACCATGGAATCCAACCTGTGACCAATCTCCAGCTTGTCAACCAGACCAGAGCGCTGAGTGTCCCGTCCAGCTGCCTCTTGAACACCTCCAGTGATGGCAACTCCACCACATCCCTGAGCAGTCCCAGTGCTTGACAACCCTTTCTGCAAAGAAATTCTTTCTCATTTCCAACCTGAACCTCCCTTAGCACAACTTGAGGCTTGTTTCTTCTTGCTCTATTGCTTGTTAACTGGGAGCAGAGCCCGACCTCTACCTGGCTGCACCCTCCTGTCTAGAGGGAGTTCTACAGAACCAGAATGTTCCCTGAGCCACCTTTTCTCCAGGCTGACCCCCCCAGCTCCCTCAGCTGCTCCTCATGATTTATTCTTCAGACCCTTCCCCAGCTCCATTGCCCTTCTTCCCCTGGAAGGGCTTCAGCACAAAAGACTCAGGCTAGGGTGCCAGGAAAAGCAGGGATAAACTGGGTGCTATGAAATGGAGGAAAAGGACTTGCTCTGCAATGCAAAATGAGGAGGCGCCACTCTTTGATCAGAACAGAGGTCACCACCATAAAAGAAACGGAACAAACAGTCTCCGACAGCCGCTCTGCCTGTGCCGACACCAGTGGTGCTGGTGACTGTCCCATCTGATCCTGGGCTTGGGAGTACCACGCGGAGAGATAAAATACTATGGCTGCTTTCAGTGGCAAGAAACTGGACCCTTTCCAAGTCTAACAACTAGAACTTGGAATAGGGTGCAAGTGCACCCAGTATCAAAGACAGATTTGTGCTACAGTGTAGCTGAGAGTAACCACAGCCCCAGCTCTGAAGTGGAACCCTTCCACTTCAGGCCTTCCCCACCTTACAGCATCCTTGGAAGGGACAGAGAGAGGGCAGCTAAGATCTCAAAGGATAAAATCCAGCTCTGCAACCACCCTTCCTGGACCAGCTGGGTGAATGTGGTGCATTTGGATGGCCTGTCTGGCTGCTTGTACAGCCAGAGCAGTATCAGGTGTGTTTTGTTTAAAGACAGCCACCTCTCAGATCAAATGATGACCATCAGGTCACTTTTCCAGGCTTATCCATTGGAAAAGTGGCATCCTTGTCACACCACACCACAAATCTCATGTTGTAGGGCTGAGATTACCTATATTCACTTACAGTTCCCTTTTCTGCTTCTTGTGATGACAACAAATAATACATAACATAAATGCCAAGTAATATATGTGTTATATATAATTGTAACAAAACCCAAATATTTAATCTGTGCTTGTACCCCAATAGAAACCAGTAAAAATCAATGCATTTGCATTAATTTTAATGCAAAAAAAATTTATAAGAGGGCAAAAGTATTATTGTCACTGATCTGCCATCACACATCTGGTGCTGGTGTGGTTTGAGATTTCTGTGCAGTCACACCAGGAAGCAGGAGGTAGATGGCTAGAGTATTCAGTTTATTCCTCCTGGTTCACATCAAACTATCATCTGCAGACATATTTATAAAGGTACTGTTCAGTTTAGACCTTGTACCTGAAGATTAGAGGTTAATCTTCTGAACTAGAAGGTTAAGAGTCAGTGTCAGGTATTTCCAGCTGACTTGGAAACAATGTAATTTAACACTGAGGCTTTTACAACCAAGGCAGTCCCTTCATGAAGAATGTACAGTGGCATGTATCAGGATATTTGGGTGGGATTTCAGCAACACAAAGATTTGGGGGGAACTGTGCAGACTCCTTGATGAGTGCCAGTTGAGGATTTATTTAAAAAGTAATGTTTGATTTCAGAGGAGCTGCAGACCTGAAGTGCTCTCCAACATCAGCCAAATAAGAGAAACACCTAAGTAGTCAAATAACAACAATCTCTTTCCATTTCTGTAAAATATAACATGCATTGTTGCCTTGAAACACCTATTCCATAGTGTACCAATGCATAGAGCCATTACTGATCTTTACAGTCATGTGTTTCTGTGGTTAAAATAATTTTTATTTCCAACAGGTCTAAAAAGTAAAATGGAAAAGGCCCATTTCTTCAGAAGAAGCCAGAATTTAAGTATTTAATGTATTTAACTTACACTTATATTTAACACACATTTAACTTTGGTTACTGCAGGAGACTTGGTCTGCCCTAAAGGAGGCAACAGTATTAATATCCCCAAGTACACTTTGTGGATGAAAATCTGGGATGGGAACCTGAGGGCTGAATCAGGGCATGATGACATATTCAAAGGGTTTCATTAAAGAAATATGGCCGAATTGACATGGGCATGTTAATGTTTGTCATTTTTAGTGAAATTTTAAGAAAATAGTTGTAAAATCAGGATTTGGAGGTTACTGTTGAATGAAGAGCGCCTGGTGGGAATGAACTGTGTGGAACACACAGACATTTAGGTTGGAAAAGATCTCCAAGACCACCGACTTCAACCTTTGACAGACGACCCTGTCAGGTTGACGGGAGCACTGACTGCCGTGTCCAGTCGTTCCTTGGACATCACTTCTAACTGGAATTCTGTGCTCTGCGGTTTCACTGACCACCACTTTCAGTGATACTCTTACCAGTTTATTTTCTGGCCCTTTTAGCGACGCCCCAATTTCTATCCTAAGACGCATTTGGAGATTGCTTTTTAATGCATATCGTCCGCACAGTGTGAGAGACCGTCACTTTTAACTGGAATTCCGAGTGTTGCGGGGTTTCAAGACGGACCTTCCCTCACGGGGGTTTCCCGCCCTAGGCCCGCTCGCTCACACTCTGGGGGCAGCGCTGTCCCCACAGACCGCGGGGGCCNCGGAGACCAGGCCGGGCTACGCTGCCCTTTCCGAGGAGGAGCGGGCTGAAGGCTGAGGGTGATGACGTAAGCGGCGGTTCCGGCGCCGGGGCGGTGACCGAGGCGGCGGCGCGGGCGGAAGGAAGGGAAGGAGGCGGGGGGAAGGGTGTCTCGCCGCCGCCGCCGCGATCCCATTGCTGGGAACGGGGAAGGGACGCGAGGGGAGCGGGAGCGGGCGGCGTGAGGGGAGAGCGAGAGCTCGCGCCGCGCG
>VZUA01022318.1:0-14095 GCA_013401035.1 Horornis vulcanius | reverse complement strand
TGTCTTTGAAGATTTCATTTATTGTTTTATGTGTTTTCTTATTTTCTTCTTAATTTGTGTGAATAAATTAACTTTTGTAATTTTAAGGTAAGCCTGTATTGCTTTCTAAGTTCTCCTAGTCATATATAAAACTGCAAACACCAAAACCATTACAGCTTATCAGGAGTGGTAGTGGTGGTGAGCTGTCACCTGTTCTGTGCAGTGTCTGAGTCTGGGAGAAAGGGCAAGAAGAGTCATAGAGGAGGATCCCCATCAGAGGCAAAACTTCAGGAGGAAGATGATTGTGTCTGTGAAGGTCTGTACATAACCTCTTACATGACAAAAAACACCAGTATTCTTGCTGAGCAGTAGGAGAGGGAGCTGCCTAAGTTCCTCAGAAACTGGTGGCCATTTATTTATTCCTCTGTGGCTTGGTTTGAGTTGAAATGACAACAGTGAGCTGTGAAGCCTGGAGTACTGCAGCAGCTTACCAAAAGTTCTCAGTCTTGGATGTCTCTGTGTGATGCATATGTGGCCAATAATGGCAGGTTTCTTAGGCATGGGATTCCCCCAGCAGTGTTGTCATTGAATACACTTCCACTGCCTCTGACCAAACACAGTCCATCAGTGGAAGAAAGGGATTATATTTTGTCTGCGCCAGGCTGGAGAGCTATTACAGATACCTTATTGTTAACAGTGCTGCAGACCTGGTGTGTGTTTTCCACAATGCCAGCTTGGTTAATGACTTCTAGGAGCCAAGGAAAAATAGTGGGTCTGCAGCTTCATTAAGATTTTCAGATCAGTGTTGACACAAACTGACTGAGCTGAGCAGCTACAGACAGACATGCCTTGTGAAGATAGAGAGCTTCACTTGCCAAAAGAGGTTCTGTTATTGCCCTGGCAGTTGTTGCCTTTGGACTGCTGCAGACTTCATGTGTAGCAGCAAAGATTGGACTGCAGTCCAAAGCAAAGTCCAGTTCCTGAATCCTGCTTGGGTTTTGTACATACAATCAGACAATTACTTTGGTGAATAGGGACCTCTAGAAGTCCAGATTAAGGTACAGCCAACAAGAGCAAATTCTTCAGAGCCCTGGACAGCAGAGTTCTAAGTATCTTAAAAGATGGAAATCCCTATGTCTTCTGGACTCCTGCCCCAGTGTTTTACCACTTTCATGATAAATGTTTTCCCTGCTTCCTACTGAATTGTGAATTTCCCATTTTCCAGCTAGCAACTCTTGCCTTTCACTGTGCATATCTAAGTAGAGCAAGGGTCCCCTTTCATCCATACCTGTTGGGTACTTGTAGACAGGAATACAGACTCTTGGCTTTCTCTTCTTGAGGATGAACACACCGATTTTCTCAGCTCTTCTTCAGTACAGTAAGTGCTCCAGCTTGGTATCTCAGTGTCTTTTGTACTGTGGGGATCCAAAAGTGGACACAGCACACCAGATGTGGCCTCACAAGTGTCAAAGTGGAGGACAGAGTGACCTCCCTTGAGCTGCAGGATGCAACCTTGCTGGAGCAGCCCATTGTGTAGCCTCTGCTGCAGTGGTATTATCAGGTAGGTGTTGTAATTGCGTGAGCAGGTCCTGGCAGTGTCTGTGACATTGTCAATATCTACTGTAGCTCTTCTACCTGCATATAGAATCTAGGTACAAAGTGGCAACTCTGTTTTGTTACTGTCTTTTGTTTTTTGTTTTTTTTGCAGGTGTGTTTGAAAGTAAATACTAAGATGTTCTCTTTCAATTTAGCATGCTAAGAACAGGCACAATTCTAATACATGCTGTCTGAAATGGTTTATTTTTCTGATCTGAAGGATAAAGTTCAAGTTCCTAGTGAAAAAGTTATTTATCGTGAGCAAATGTGTAATAATTTGTTAATGGATACACAGAATGCTATCTGGGCAAAGCCAAAGGGTAGAGCCAACCAGAGGCCAGTGCTACCTGTGGTGCTGAGCTGGCAGGACCAATGGGTGCTAGCAGCTCTAGAGTGCAAGGTGAAACCTCTCATGGGGAGGATGTGGAACAAGGGCCAAAGGATCATGAAGTACAACAGAGGGACATGCTAAAGGGTCAGCAGATGCTTCTAAGATACTGCACACTGTTCTGCTTCTGTCATTACTGCCACTCTCTTTTGGCCTTCATCTACTCCAAGCCTATATTTCTGTGTAATGGGTTGACAAGGAATGTGGTTGCTGCCTGGCTGGGATCCATGGGAGTGACAGATCAGTCCACCTGCTTCAAAACTATGTGTGCTCACTTCAGCTGATTTTTCTGTAGTCACAATAGCTTTTTCCCTGCCTCTGCTCTTCCATGACCTTCATCTGAAGCAGGTACCTATTTTGCTTCAGACTTGAGTGGAAAAAGAATGTGTTAGGGATTGCTTTTCCTTGTGGCAGAGGAGTACTCAGTCTAGTGCTTGGGTTCAAGAGAATACCAAATGTTGTTGTGCATGCAATTTTTCTGTTCTAAATCTGCTTTTTGGGGGTTATGCACCTTGTTGAGGAAATAAAGTTAGAGCACATCTCCCACAGCATGCACTGGCTCCCTACAAGCTCCCAAAAGGAGGGTATTAGGGACCAAACCTTTAGGTTATGATAGATAAAATAATTGAGCCTAGAGCAGTAATACGCTGACCTTTTAGAAAGAGGTTCTTGAGATCCTATCCATGAACAATAGAGAGGTTTAGGTCTCCTGCTTCTAGGGAACAGGAAACACATTTTAAAAGGGACCTTTTCACTGAGAGACAATTGTATTGTCAGTGTAGTGGTGTCTGAAGCAAGTCTTTGCTGCTGTGTTCTGCAAAACACAGAGCTTTACAACTTCTATAAATTTCAGTGCTGTACTTTTCCACCTCAGTTCCCACTTAAACTAATTTTTAAGGGCAGGGGGAGGGAGGGAAAGGAGGAAATTGTGGAATACATTATAGAGGCTACCACCACTGGTCATATGTTTGTCAGACCTCTCATCAGTTACTGAAAAAGACAGCTGAATACACTCTGCTGGCCAGCTGCCTGTAGTTACGAAATCTGTCAAATTCAACTCTTCGGCTCCTGACTGATGACTCTAATTTTAGGAAAAAGTTGTTTTCTTGGTCTGTAGAAAAATATCTAAGAAAGGTAAGCACCGGCAGGATAGGATGGCATTGCAACCTCTGTCTGCCAGGAAGGAAGAAGTACAACAGTAGTGTGGATTGAGTAGTTAATTTGAAAGACATTCTGGATTTTTTAGAAGCAACTCTGGATTAAATCATGGTGAAATAATAAGCATGGTTCTTAAGTGATTGACAGAAAGTAGGCTGAAATCTGGAAAATACATTGCTAGTAACTCTTCTTTTCTCTGCATACAGGGAAACAGCTGGATGGCATCTGGTAAGTGATACAATTTAAATATTGTATGATGTGTGTAAAACACTGGTGTAGGAAGTATTTTCAGTATGAGGTTATATGTGCTTCGGATCTTAAGAACATTTTGTTGTGAAAGACCAAGGCACTTTTTGTTCCTGAATACAGATTGGCAGTAAGATGACATATAGTCAGGTGCTAGTTAAACCACTCTTTTCAAAGCTCAGTGGACCCCATGGCAAAGGGTGTTAGTAGTTGTTGTGGTTTTGTGCACCTGTGTACTTTTAACTTTTTTTTTTTTTAAGATGATGTGCTTGTCCCAAGCACTTTGTCTTATAATTCCAGGCATGACTAAACATGTGAGTAAACCAGTAGGTGGGAAGGAGGTATTACAGGATCAAGTCTTCTGTCTTATAAGAGCAGTATCTACATTCAGTTGCAAAAAAGTCTCTAATTTCCTGTAATTCATACCAAGAATTTTGATACCACTTGAAGAAAACTTGTTTTTTTCTTTAGAGGCAAGAAAACCCCTAAACCCTTGTCCATCCCTTTTACTCTCTACTGATCCATCTCCAGCAGTTGTCTGACCAGCTTCTCAGCCAGTGAGAAGTCTCTGTCAGTGTGGTAGCAGAGTTAGTTCTGTCTCTGAGGGCTGACCTCACCCTTAGCCCATTAACTGAGAGAGGCTCATGCCTGGGCTCTTAGCTAAACCTGTTCTTTCCTAACTGCTTGCAGAATTACAGTAGGCTTGATAATCATTGCTTCCACATCCGTTCATGTCCCAGCAGATCCTGTTCCCACTCACAGAAACACATTGCCCTTTTCTTTCAGTTATTCCCTTCATTATGTCCTTGAGATTATAAATTTATCAGTGATTTATGTGCTAGGCTATTTACTTTTTTCCTTTATTTCAACTTTTTTTTTTTTTTTTTTTTCCCTGTGGCAGGCACACCTCCATAATAGTCCATAAAGATGAATTTTTCTATGGCAGTGGAGGAATCTCCAGCTGTGCACCTGTAAGTTAAACTTAATTTTCTGATAATTTTTATAGGGTTACCTGATGAGAATTGCTTGTGTTACTGTCTGCCCTTTAGAAAAGCAGCAAAAGACTTCTAAATTCCGACAGATGCTGAAGCCAGCTCCTTGTCATGGGTTTCCCAGGTTACTGAAGGTAAAGGGAGCGTGGACAGTGGGTTTAAGCCCAGCTCAATTCAGGCTAGAGGTTGCTTTTTCTGGTAGAGTCTATTCATCCAGAACACCTTTTGCAACCGGTTTGCCAGAGTGGCACGTTGTCCAATTCTGTATCATTAAGTATTACATGCAGACTTTTTAAGCATGAAAAGAAGCCCCAAACCATGATGTTTTCTCAGACCTTTCTGTTCTTAGAGAGGTAAAATAGATGGGCCATGCTTCTAAAGCAGAATTTTACCATAGCTTAGAGCTTTCAGCCCAAAGAGCCATATTTAGCAGATGACATGGAAGTTGCATGTTCCTTCTCATTCTCTTGAGTGCAGAACAAGGGAGGCCAGCAGGGCTTTTTGCTTGACAGACATACCAAAAGTTCTTTCTTTTGTGCCTGGACAAACCATAATAGCTTTATTTATTCAGTAGAGTCCTCCAAAAGAATTCAGCCTGATCATTTGACAATATCTTCTGGCTATTCATTTTTACAGGGAGGGACACTTCTTGGCCCTCCAGACACAGTTGTTGATCTGGGGAACACTGAAGTCACTGAAGAAATTTTTCTGGAATACCTTTCCTCTTTGGGGGAATCTGTGTTCCGGTAAGTAATAGCTTGTACTGGAAAACTAGTATACCAAAAAGGTGCAGAATGGAGGAAGGTATTATGAAACCAATCCAACTCACAGAGCTTCCTGTCTGCATACTCTCTCATTTGGTACTCTTCAAATACGGACTGGACTGATGCACCAATGCGCACAAGGGGCTACCTTTGATGCTGAGAAAGCATTCTTCTGGGAAGTCTTTCACACTGTTTTTTGTAAAATCAAATAATGCCTGAAATGCTTTTAAGAGAATCACCAGGGAGAATGAAATCTCTCAGTAAATGGCAGTTTGCCCTGTGAGTCATAAGTAGTCACTGAATTAAAGCTGCCAATTTTCACATGAGTAGAAGCAAGGTGTTGACTGTTAAAGAGTCTACTCTGCTTCTCACAAGAATAGGAAACCACAATATTTAGTGTTCTGGCTGTCTTTCAGAGTCAATAATTATTGTGATTTCTTGTTACTGCTACTGGGGTTTTAATTGAAGAAACCTGACCTCACCTATTCTCCCAAAAATGGTTGTATTAAAGTCAGGGAGCGGAGAGATGTTACTTTCCACCCTGATTCAATTGAATTTGAGAGTGATTTGATGTTTGTGTTTTACCTATTTGCCTTAGAATTCTTTGGGGTGGAAAGTGCTAATGTAAGGAGATGTTCTTCATTAAGGGTATAAGTTTTTCTGCTTGTAAGATTTATTGCTGAATCTGTGGTTTTTTTGTTTCAACTTCTTTTCTGTGACACAGAGGAGAGTCTTATAACCTCTTTGAACATAACTGCAACACCTTCAGTAATGAAGTGGCACAGTTTCTGACAGGAAAAAAAATCCCTTCCTACATCACTGACCTTCCATCTGAAGTTCTTGCCACGTGAGTATGGATGCCCCTCCTCTCTGTAGCTGCTCCATGCTAATCCTTGTACATTTGACAGAGCCAGCAGTACCAGTTTCTGATAGATCTGTCTGAGAAACTGCATAAGATTACATCAACACTTGCAACACTGTATGACAAGTGTTAACTGGCACTGGTGTTCCAAAGAAGACAGGAGAAGATTGTTCTTCTGCCTTTAACTTTAACTAGCTATTTTGTGATGGTCTCTTATAGGTGACCAGACAAGCTTGGAAAGTTTCAGAAAACAGTGCAAAGCTTCTTTTTTCTGTCTTAAACAACCAGTATATGTTAAAAGTCAGTTCTCTAAGCATCATAATTGCAGCAGAGGTGTCAGTTTGCTTGTGAAGAGGCAGGGGAGATACAATTTTAAAATTCATGATGCAGTTTTAAAGCTAGGATTGGGTGCAAAAAGAGGATATGAAAAAAAGGAAATGAAGAATTCCTGCCTGGTAATTCGGATGATTTTACTTTTTTTTTTGACTCTCAGTTACTGAGGATCCCAGTGGGATGATGTAAGCTCCATCATTTAGGTCTTACTTCTCTTAACAGTGGTATAGCGCATTATTTGTGATATGTGTCTTCTACCCTGGACTCTTAGCACTTCAGATCTCTCAAAATCAGATGGAGTTTGTAGCAGAGTGAGTCTTATTGAAAGACAAACCAGATGCAACAGATTGCAACAGAAATTATTCTGGGAGTGTTGAATCATTGTCCTTAAAGTAAGCTAGAGGCTATTCTTTTGGCAGGCCTCAATACTGATGTACATAGCCGAACACTGAAGTTGCATAACAGGGATTTTGTTTGCACACTTAAGTAGAATGAACTACTGAGAGCTGGTTTCAGACAGTATTACATTAGCAGTCTAGGCATGTTAGGATTCAGAACTACCTTATATAAAATCATGTTTAGGTTTCTTAGTTATTGGAGAGTAAACTAATAGGTTAAATTAGTTTGCTTTAATTTGTAGTGGAAGTCTTTTCTTCAAATTTGCTTCTAGAATGTTGGTTTGATTGCACTCTAGGAAGTGAGTGCACCTCAGTGGTAAATGGGAGTTGTTGACCAAGTAAACTATTTGAGATAATTATTTCTTTACCTTCTCAGACCTTTTGGACAAGCTTTAAGGCCACTCCTGGACTCCATCCAGATCCAGCCACCTGGTGGAAATACCTTCAGCAGACATAATGGACAGAGCTAACAGGAGTCACCCAGTGTGCCCAGCCTCACCAGGCCTCTTCCTTTTTAAACATGAATTTACCAGATTTCTATTTTATAATTTCTCATGAGAATTAACTTTAAAGAAGTTACAAGACAAGTTTTAAAAATTCTGGGGAGAGAATTTATCAGGGTGCACGTAAGACAATGCTACCAAAAACATTGCCATAATTTCTAATAGTATTATACTAATTCATAAAGGCTGTCTTGTCCAAGTAGGCTGACACTTCCTACGTAACTCCTGTGCTGGTAAGTGGAAATTCATTCCATGAGCATTCAACAGCCCATTACACAACTTGAAGTAAATAAGGGGATGTCCTGGCCATCCCTTGCAGACTTGCATCTCTTTGTCTTGTCTCTGTTATGGGGTTATTTGCTGAAGTCTAGCAAAAAAAGCAGAGCAAATATTGGTAGCCTAGGAAGTCAGGGTGTCCCAGGATTAGTCTGCATATTTCACTGACATTTGCTCAAGGGAAGAGCTGAACTCATCAGAATATTCACAGTGGCACAGGTGTATGGGAAAGGTGATGAGGCTGAGCCATGTGTCAGTGTCACACTCAGAAGCTGAAATTCAGTGGGACTTGCTGTGGTGGGAGGGAACCTGGAGCTGAAGGTTACCAAGAGCCTTGTAATGTCAGATCCAAGAGTTATGGGAAAGAACCAGCTGAAAGAGCAGAATCTCATGAGCAGAAGTGGTAGAGACAAATTTCAGGTGAAAGTAAAATGAAGTGAAATGTTTCCTTTTCTCACACATAAGCTTATCAGCATATCGACAGAACCTTGTTAATGCATAAGAACTGTGTTCTCTTGGTGTGGTTTTTTTCTTCCTTGCAAAGCCAGCGTTAAAGTACAAGGCAGGAGTAGCATGGCAACTGCATGATAATACCAGTTGTACCAATTCTGCCTTCAATATCCAATTGCAGACACACTAGGAATTCCAACTTTCATTAATAGTGCTGCGCTTTCCAAAGCAGTCAAGCACATCAGGGCTCTCTTTAAGAGAAATAAGTGCTAGGTCTCCCTAGATGTAAAGAAAATGAGGAGGAGTAAAATTAAGCTTTTCTGTGGAACAACTGAGTTTCACTCAGCCATATATTGTTTGCAGTAGTCAAAGAACTCTTGGGCTTAGGACCTACTCTTGCATTTTGTGGCAAAAGAACTGTAAGAGGGAATCCTCTTTGCTTCTTCTTACTGGGTAATGAGACCCCTGTGCCCTGTAGGACTCCTAGGAAACCTGTTTTCTTCAAAGATGGTTTTGTGTAAATTGTAGGACTGTGCCTCAATGGGCCACCCAGCTGAAAACAAACTAGACTGAGAAGTGTATGTAAATGTATATAGGTGGTGAACTTCAGCCAGCTGATGTACAAAGGGGCAGCGAAACTAGACTCCTGAAAGGAAACAGAACCCTTCTGCCCACACTTACTATTCTGTCTTGTATTGCTGAGGTTCTCCCCTGCCATTTTAAAAATGTTAATAATGTCTTTAGTTAGAAAGTGATGTTTTTATTTACTTGTGGGTTTTTTTTCTATTACCATAAAAAGAAATACAACACATTTTTCTGATTGAATGTATGTGTCCACACAGCGGCCCAGCCAATGCATCTGATGAGAAGTCATTATCTTCACTCTGGTCCCACCTGGGAAATGCGGCATGAGAAATTGTCCAAGCAGTTTGTGCCAGGTGCTGCTACTGAAAGTAGTGGTGGCAACTGCCCTTTGCTGGAACTGGCCAAAGGCAATACTCTTAAGTTTGGGAAGTTTTTTCTTCTATAAGTACCACAGTATTTAAAACCATACTCCTGAGGCTTAACACAGCTTGGATGAGGTGAATGAAGATGTTCTGTCAGCACAGGCTTTGTTCAGCCCTTGGTCATCTAAGACTGCAGGTTTGAAATGTCTAATGTCTGCTGTTGAAGAAAAGGCACAACAGAGTTTTAACCGTGAAAAAAGTATTTTCCTGACTGCCTTGATGGTACTTTCAAAAGGGGAAAAAAAGGAAAAAAGCAGTAGAGTAAGAAGTAGACTCCATGACTGGAGTCCTCTGGAGCATCAGAGGGCATATTGGGAAGGATTATGTAGCACTGCCTAAAATATCTGGTTCTGGGGAAGAAATTGTTTTGGCTTGGTTCAGCCTTCTGCATGGTTATTGATGAACCACAGAGTTTGCTGTTTGTGTAACAGTCTGTATCAGCGCAGTACAGAAGAGGCCTTGTAACAGAAGGGGATTGTAACAGAGATGTGTGATTGTGGTTAGTTTGGCTGTGTTCTTCAGATGTGGTGCTGGTTTGCTCTCAAGTACTAGTACTGGCCCCACATAAAATACCTGGAAACAGGTATTTTAATTTTTAATACTTTTTAAAATTACATTTTAAAACTAGAATGAAAGCCTTGACCTTAATGGCACCTCTAGAGTGTAAGCCAATGCTCACAGCTGCTTGCTTTCTAAATTTCAAACAAAATTTCCTGCCTAGTGGCCTTTCCTGCCAGTAAACAGATATTTTATTCCTGACAACAGCTGCTGCCTATCCAAGTGGCAATCAAGCAAATGTATCAGGAGTGATTGGAGTGCAAATTATTAAATTACTGGAACAGCCACAGTGGCCCTGTTTTCAGAGTTAACCCGGCTGAGGGAGCAGCCACAGCTGTGGACAGCTGTGCACCTCCAGCACAAGGCAGGTTTGTTCTCCAGGGAAACCAAGTTGTCCCAGGTCCTCACCAGTTGATATCAAATGGCCATCAAGGTGCTTCCTGGGAGAGGCGTTTTGACTTGAACAGACTTCCTAAAGCAGCACGACAAGTTGAGAAAGCACAGCAGGTAGTTCAGGTTTCAGGAAGTTCTCCTGGGTAGCGTAAACCTGATAGTACTGCCGGGATGTGAAAATGTGAGCGTTCTCGTGTATTTTGGCAGGCCTCCCAATTCTGTAAAGTGCCCCGAGGTGGCACTGCTGCCCTGCAGCACATGGACGCACCTGCACCTGGGGAGAGCAGCTCCTGCTTTTAGGGTGCCCATAATAATGTCAGTGCAAGAGGCATGAGGGAGGTCTCTCCTGGACAAGAAAGCTGCAGGTAGGAGCAGCCAGGAGACAAGACCATGGAGCAACTTGGGCTACAGCAAACCCGGTGCTGCTACCATAGGTTTTTGAACTCCATACCACTTCCACCCAGACATGGGAAGTGTCCTCCTTGTACCATGTCATGGTTTATGAAAAATAAAGCTTTGCATTCCTGAAACCCTGGGAGTTCACTGTGTGTCTAACCCCACAGCTGTCCTTTGAGAGTCCTGGGTGTTAGCTCATGGCTCTGTGGTGTGGAAGAACAGTTCCTTGGCTTCTGGAACTCAAGCACCCAAATCCAGGAAGGCACCTCTACTCGCCTGTCAGCGTACCATGAAGAATTCATACTCTGGAGTAAGCATCCACACATTAACTGTTGATAAATGTGACACCTCGACAAGTCCTATAAATGAGCATAACCCTAAACTCAACTCAAAACTCAGCACCCAACTGCATACAAAGTAGCTGGGTGCCATGAAACCATTATGGGAGCTTCTGTGCATCTGAGAAAAAGAGTCCACCTTTTCAGAGGTGGGAGCCCATAACTAGGGTCTGATCCAGAAGGCCACAGATTCTGTAGAAATATAAATGCTGGGGTGACACATGTATAGCCTATCCCAGACTTCCTGACTCGCTGTGTTGGGGAGGCAACTCACAGAAACAGTATGAAAATAGCTGTCCTGGTGGACTTATCATTGTCTCTCCCAGAAAATAGCTGAGGATATTTTGGGAAACTTTGTCCAAAGCAATGGCACAGAGGTAGATTATTAACATTGTTTCTGTACATACTCCTGCCACTGAGTGGGAGCAGGAAGATCATAAACCACAAAACAGAATAAAGCAGAAGCTGTGAAGACACCTGAATGTTTCCTTTTGAGAGGAATGTGGTGGAGAACTGGGAAAGAGGTTGCATGATATCCTGCAGCAAATTATCCTGAGGCAAAAAACAATCAGACTGTAAAAGAAGAATAAATCTCTCCCCAGTTCCAACCTAGCTCAGCACACTGAGCATTGTTGGGAGAGAGAATGCAAGCTAACTGTTGAGCAGAAAGCATTGTATGGTCTACATAGGTTGCTTTTGATTTTGGAAAATAATTCAGGAATTATTATAGGAGACTGGGAGCGGGGAAAGGGGTACGGGACTGGCTGTCAGCATCAGGCCAGCATAATGGCACACCGTATGAATATGGTCTGACCAGATGTTCTTACTGTATCCTAAATGACTCATAGGGTAAATGGTAGGCGGGTCAAAGCAAAAGCTACTGGTTTTGTGCAAGGGCGTATTTTCGATTCCCCAGTGAAACATTAACAGCATCCTATTGGAAAAGCAAGATGAGGCACTGACTAGAGAGTGCGTGCTGCTCCTGTCCCGTTCACTACGACACAGAAACCCTCAGAGGAGCTGAGCTTATCAGGTAGCTCAGTCCAGACCCACAGCCCCTCAGTTCCGGCGGGTACTGCAGTAATAACCGCGAATGTGAAGCGACGTGTCACACATGTACCCTGTCCCAAACTCCAGGCTGTAAAAGGATTTAAGGAAAGAGCAGAAGCGGGGAAGCCGTTCAAAACCCGCACTTTAGTGCATCCTTGTAAGGCCCGTGGATACGCAGAGGAGAAGACGCGGGGTGCCCTGCACCGCGGCACGTCCTGCCCGTGCGGTCCCGGAGGGCGGGCAGCCGCCATCAGCTCCTGCAGTCCCGCCCCCCGTCCGCAGAGCCCGGGCGGGGATGGCGGCGGTGCGGGGCCGGGTGCTCTGTCTCTTCGACGTGGACGGGACCCTAACGCCGGCCAGGCAGGTAGCGAGGCGCGGGGGCGCGGGGCTCTGAAGGGGCGAGACCAGCGAGGCGGAGTCGTCCCGCTGGCTGCGGCCTCACGCGCTGCTTCCCCGCCAGAAAATCGAGCCGGAGGTGGACGCGTTCCTGCGGGAGCTGCGGGAGAGGGTACACATCGGCGTGGTGGGAGGCTCCGACTATGCCAAGATAGCCGAGCAGCTGGGGGAAGGGGACGAAGGTGAGCGCGGCGGACAAGGTCTCCTGGGAGTCAACCTGTGCCCTAAATCCAACCCCAAGGCTGCCCTTGGAATGGCTGGCTGTGCCCAGGCGGGAGCTGCTGCTTGGCTCCCTTTCCCCGTGTGTGGAGGGCAGGCCGGGATGCTCCAATCCATGTCGCCGGCTCCAGCGTCAGTTTTGTACGAGCTATCTCAGACCTCTTGACAGCTTCACGCCCCCCAGGCAATTTTCGCCTCCTTGCTGCTCCATGGTGGAGTCCCCGCAGGTTCCTTGTCACATTCCAATGGGGTCATCGGGTAGAGTAAGGAGTGGGAGGGGAAGAGGGCAGCGCCTGCCTCCTCCACCGTGTTCTGCTTCTCCGGCATGGATGACAAGCGCCACTGGGCTCCAAGCTCTGCCTCCCACTTCGTTAGTGGAGGGAGGCCGAGAAATTCCCGGCTGAGGCTGATTGCTGAGTCGCTGCGTGTCTGGGTTGCAGGGGGGGGCTGGAGTTAGATAACCAGTAACCACATCACCCCAGCAGCCTGGCAGTGGGGAGGGCACAGCAGAGTAGCACGTATGTAGTTGAAAGCCGAACATTTCTGAGCCCTTATCTCTGTCCTGCAACTGATTCAGCCCATGATCTCGGTCAGGTCATTTTCCCCTGCATGCGTCACCTCCCCATCCGTGAACAGAAGATAATCTCCTCATCCACTTTGTGGAAAGCAAGAGGTGTAGGATGGCCAGTGACCTTTTGCAGAGCACAGGAGCTGTGGAAAGCACAGTACTAAGGAAGCAAGAAAATGGCTCACTCAGTCCTGATCCCAGTCCTTTTTGCCCCTTTTCCCAGGCAGTAGTAATGTTTCCTCTTTTTTCCCTCCCCTCTCAGTCATTGATAAGTTTGACTACGTCTTCGCAGAGAATGGCACGGTGCAGTACAAGAATGGGCAGCTGGTCTCCAAGCAGGTACGTCCAGCTTCCTTTGCAACCATGGCTCTCCTGGCCTGTCCACCGTGGAGAGCAGCGCCTCCCCTACCCAGGCAGACGGGCACCCTCTTCTCCCCAGTTGCTGCCTCTTCCATGTGGTCTTCATGGGAAGTCAAGCATCATCACTTGCCCTTCTCTTTCTGCAGGCCATTCAGGACCACTTGGGGGAGGAGCTGCTGCAGGATCTGATCAACTTCTGTCTCAACTACATGGCGCTACTGAAGCTGCCCAAGAAACGGTAATGACTCAAGCGTACGTGAGTGGAAGTCATGACACTGATTTCTGGGGAGCTGAGCTCCAGATCTGTCCTAAAAAGAGCTGGTCTACAGAGCTTGTCTTGCTCCAGGTTTTATCTTAGCATCCAGAGGCACTGTGTAGGATCACTGTCTCCTTGAGCTGAGCACCTTGGGCAAATAATGGAGGAGTGTCTTTGTTCTGAAGAGTCTGCACTATGTTTTAGCATAATGCCTGCTCTTTTGCCCCTTGGATTTTCCTCCCTGGGAAGCAGGGTTCAGCTACTGTGTGTATCTCATTTAGGACAATTGTACCAGCTCATTACTGAACAGGGTGTCAGGTATCACTGGTAGTATATATTTCCAGCCAGGCAAACAATGGATCTTAAGATGGGAAGTCCAGCCTCTGAGCACAAAGTTTCACACTGTTTCTAACCCAGTGTTGCTGGCTGGCCCTGCTCTGCTCCCTACCCTGCGTTCCTCTCTGCTCTTCCCCTTAAGATCCAGCAGCCAGAGGCTGAGCTGGGTTGGTACACCTCTGCTGAAGGAAAACCAGACCGCTACCAGGACAAGAAAGAGTAATCTTCCATTGGATCAGCTCATTCTGTTAGCACAGAGAGAACCTATGGCAT
>VZUA01022314.1:0-22407 GCA_013401035.1 Horornis vulcanius | reverse complement strand
CTTTTTTCTTTTTTTTTCTTTTTTTAAGGTAACGGCTGAGGTTCAGTTCAGAAATTCTGTCTGGCTGTTGTATTTCAATATAGCAAAGGCAGAAATGTTTGTTCGAGGGACCCGACAAACTCCTGAGTTAGCTTTGCCAATGAAATGCTGTTCTTGTGTGGAATCATGCTCTCTTTTGGGGAACTGAAAATAAATATAAGCTGTTGTGTTTAAAAATATAGAAATTATTGTGTCAGGAGATTTTTGATATCCAGTTTCTAGTTCCATTCATACCAAAATTATACCCTCCCCAGTTTTGGTCCTGACTGTCTTCTTGCAGAAACAATTTTACAGTTTTTTCTGAGAAAAATAGGTTTGGCCCTCTAGATAAACAACTGTATTTTTAGATATGCATGCATTTATTGTGGTGGGGTTGGTGATTTTTCTATTCTGTGTATGTTTTGTTCTGTTTTGTTGTAAGGATTTAATTCTCTGGAAGGCTGGGAGAGAATGCTCTAAAGTCCAAGATACTGCCTTGCTATATCCCTTGACTCTGGAATAGCTCCTGGTGTACTCTTTGTCTCTCTTTACCTGTTTAATGTCAGCTGGGTTTGACTTCCAACCTTGCTGGAGCAGTAACTTCAGTTTGGAGCCAGAGAGCAGCAGCTCTAGCTCTAAAAGACCATTTTTTTCCCCCTTGAAATTGCTTATTTGTATTTGGGAAGCTTCTGAGATAGAGATGCTGTAATGTATTCATACTTGGTTTAAAAAAAAAAAATCAAAACCCAACAAAGCAAACCAGCTTTTAAAATCAAACTAATTCTTTGTTTAAGAAATTCAGGGAATTCAGTGGAGCTATTCTCATGGAATTTGCTCACAATTTAGGGCTCAAATGACAATTGGGCAGTTGCTACACCAGATTTCAAACTTCTGATATGCAGATTTTCCCCCATCAGTTGGGGGGATGAATGTTCCTCCTCTCCAGTCCTACATGGTCTTTATTTCCATGATAACAGAGGCAGTGGTTGCCTGCTAATTCCATGTATAAGACTTTTGCCACAAGAAATTTCAGTGTATTTGTTCTGATAAATAACTAGATGTTGCTCATGATATTTCAGAAACTAAGAGAGAACAAATTTGAATTAGTCAACGTACATTTGCAAAGTCCCAGAGTTTTCTAAAGGTGAATGAAGGCTCAGATATTTAATTCCCATCAGCCACCTCCCCATGAAGCTGATTCCTAAAATGGTGCTAATGACCGTGGCAACTTAGCAACCAAAAAAAAAAAAGTCAGCCAAGTTTTAACACTTCCTTCAGTTGTCTCTTGCTCTAAACCAGAAAACTAATTATAACAATATTCTCCTGTTGTAATTGTGCCCGTGGATGACTGATGGCAAACATGTAATTAACTGATGCAGGAGTTGACATAAGACAGTTGACACCAATTTTTTATACATTATTGTATGAAGACATGTAGTGAAGCAATTAGTCCTTCATTAATTCTGAGTTATTTCAAAAGCTTTGAAATACTTTTGTGGTTAATTTTTAATCATCAAGGAAATGTATCTTCTAATGGTGTTAACTTCAGGGACTGAAATTAGATGTGTTCCCATGAGACTCACTGCAATAAGATAAATGTCCTGCACAGCTGCTGGGCCACAGAAGCTTTGGGAGGCTTTTGGGGCTCAGCAGGGCTGAGGCTTTAAAGATTTCTCCTGTTTTTCCCAGTTCTTGGTACCTGCAGAGTGTCAGGGATGCTGTGCTCCTGCACACAGGGGAGGAGCTGCTGCCTGCACCCACCCTGATCTTGCCCAATGCTTGTGGCTCTTTAGTTGGTGGAGACCAAATCCTGTTTGCATGTGAGAGACAAAATATTCAGTCTTCAGGCTCCTGGCTGTGTTCCAGGATCACAGAATCAGGTAAATTAGAAAAAACGTTGGAGTCCCAGCTGTGCCTGATGCCCACCTTGTCCCCAGCCCAGAGCACTCAGTGCCACCTCCAGACCTTCCTTGGGCACCTCCAGGGATGGGCACTCCAAGAGTCCCTGGGCAGTTCATTCCAACAGTAAATCATCCTCTCTAGGAAGAAATTCTTCCCAAAGTCTCCAAGCTAAGCCTGCCCCAGAGCAGTTTAGGTTGGAGTTGCAGGCTGAGGCTGTGTGGCACCACAGGTCTGTGCTCCAGGATGAGCTGCTGGCTGTGGAACACCATGCTGCACAAGCCTCCACAGGCCTCTCCCTCTGCAGGAAGGTTAATGAGAATTTTGGGGAGGAAAATAATATTTTTCTTTTAATTTTCTTTTGAGTTTTTTCCCCTCCTCCTGTTGTCTTAGCCATTTTCATCCTCTAACAAAAGGTGAGGGAAAATGCAGCATAAAGCACTTAGAGGGGATTGCTGAGGCCTAGGAAAGCAGAATTAACAGGGATGCCAGTCTCACTTTTTTTCTCCAGGGAAAGGTGGTTGGAATTATCTGTTAGTTACCAAAGGAATTTTTTTTTACTCTGCTATAAAAAAAACAAATGGTGCCAGTCTGTGCCTATAATGTGTCCCAGGAGCAAGAGATGTCCGAGTGGATCCAGCTGGGGACAGGTTGGTTTGCAGACTCGTTCTCACTCTTGAGCAGGTCCATAGAGGTGAGAGAAATAATTCTGGGAAACTGATGAGCAATGCCTGCCTTGTTTAATTTATCAAGCAGGTGGAGAAAAGAAAGAGTGCTGGATGTTTTACCCTTGGGTGACACACAAGGTTGCTGATGACACAGGCATTATTTTCCCTGTATGCTGATAACTCAGGAGTTGACAAAGTTGAGAGTTGTATTTCGTAAGATATTTTCAGCATTACAGACTTGATGCTATGGAAATGGAAAAATGTCAGTCACGCTGGAATTAGAGCAGGAAAAAAAGAATGATAAGTACTGAGTTTGTCACTTAATATTACTTAACACCAAATCCTGAAGGTTGTTCCATTTCCAGTGTTTCTTCTGAGTATTTAAACTTATTCTTTAATATCAGAAATAAACCACTGATGGTTGTCTCTACTCTCCAATCCATCCCCCTGTCCTAGGTAATGCCAGGTGACTGCACAGTGTTAAAGAGGAATCTTCAGTACTATTCAACAGTGTAAATTTGATCCTTTATATTGAACTTCTCTGCTCTGTTCTGTGCTGGGAAGGGTCCATGAAGTTTTTGGTTTGTAGCGCTGGCTGACATGAGCCCAGCTTGGCTGTGCTGAGGCACAGCTGGACCCAGGTTAATGTTCATTTGAGCTGGACTCTTTGGGGGCTTCTTAAAATTCTCAGGGTGGTGGCATCCACAGACCTTATTGAAGCTGAAACCTCTGAAATGTTGGCTGATGAATGGAATCTTAACTGATTTTTTTAAACCTTTTTTAATAGTTTGAAAAAAACACTTAATTTTGTATACTTTCACTTTGATTATATATAGCTGGGTATTTTAAATATTTTTTTTTTAATTCTCTTGTATAAGAATAATTTTATTACTGGCCATTCTAGGTGGTATCAGTACTTGTAAAAGAAATCTGGTGAATAATCTTTTAAACAAAAAATAGAAATTCCTCTGTGTTGGAAGTTGATATTTTCCTTTTCTTCTTCAAATATAATTTGTGGCCATACTTTTGTACTTTGCTCTTTAGATGGAGAGGCAAAGGGGAATTCTTCTCTTGTGACAAGAATACTTGCTTTTGCTGCATTGAAGAATTAATTGGAGAGAGTTAATGGTCATTTATTGGCAATGATCAATAGACTCCTGCAGAGTTGAATATGGAGCCCATTTTATGGAACTCTAATGCTCTTTGAGTGCACCCTGTGCTCCTTTTGGCCTGGGAATAAATTAAGTTTTTCCCAGTGATGATTGGAACACAAAATTACCAGAACTTTAAAGGAGAATTATAGAATTTTTTTTCCTTGATGCTGAGAAACAGAAACTACTGAAATGTCTGGGGTTCTAAGAAAGAGGAATGGAAGCAGACCACAGGAAGTGAAAATAGATTAAAGATTAAACTGAAACTCCATGGAAATCATCCTCCCAGCTTTGTGCCCTTTCAGAATGGGTCCTTTCTTCCAGTGCAGTTTTTTGGGTCACTAAAAATTTCTGTAGTTTTCTCTTTTGCTTTTCCTGAGAGTCTTCCATGAAGTTTTTCCTTTGCTGTGCCCATGGAGGGGGATTTGAACGAGATGATCTCCAAGGTCCCTAAGCCATTCCATGATCCTGTGCTAGGTATAAAATCAATAATGCAGATGGCAACCATTCTGTTTGTACCATATATGTAGAATATAAATCATTCAGGGGGTTTTTGCACCATCAAAATTCCATTCCTTATTTTTTGAGGAATGAACATTGAGTAATTTTTAATGTACCTCATGTCCTGCTGAAATGGAGTCCCTGGGAAGGGCTTGCACTATTCCTTTATCCTGGAGAAACTGCAGTCCTTTTTCACCTGGGTTTGTTGCTGGCTTTGCCACCTGGGTGCAGATCCGTGGGATATGGAAGTGCTCTCAGAATTCTCTTTTGAGTTGAAGTTAGCAGGAAAGCCATGTGGAATTTGCTGGAAGTGACACAAGCACTGCCCAGCAGGCTTGGGGGTGCAGCCCATGCCAGGTGTATGTCAAGAGAATTGCAAAAAGGTCCAGGGAGATCTCTGAATAATTGATTGCAAATTGGCAGGCACGGCAGCCACTGCTGCAGAGGAGTCTGTGATTTGTTTATGTTTGCCTAATCATAATTTAGTCTTTCTGCTTTTAACGTTTAATGCTAAACTGGTTTCCTGAGATCATCAATTTCCAGTATTTTGAAGAAGATTCCAAGAGATTAAGTGAAAGCAGCAGTCAGGGGAAACATAACTGGGCTCTACCACACACCCCAGACATTTGAACAGAGTTGTCACATGGAAGATGTTAATTAATAATTTAAATGAAAATGTTGCTTTGTCTTCAAAAAGAATTTCAAGAGTTCTGAAAAAAATAAAATATTGGTTCGTAAATTCATTTTCTCGTTAATAAATTCATTTTCTTTGTTACTCTGGTTCAGAGGTTTCCTTGAAGCTTGCTTGGCTGCTGGAATACAGGGATACAGCTCATGTTTGTGTTTCTCTGTTTCTGACTCTTCATTTCCATAAATTGAAATATTTTCCTAATGAGATTTCTATCCTGCCAGCTGTAGTGTGTCCCAAGGAGAATGCCAACGGAATGAGTCTGGGGAGACCAACCCTGTTCTGTAGATAGAACAGGAAAGACAGGCTGTAGTAGCTTCTGCTCTCTCAAAGAAATAAGTAAAGGTGAGAGAGGCAAGAAGGGGTTTGTCTCTTGCTACTAAATTCAAGTTTTCCTTTCTGGTTTTCAAATATCTAAGATTTTAATTTACTGCCTTTGTGATAATTTCAGCTCTGTGCTGAAACAAAGATGTTAAATTCCAACAGGAAGGATATGTCTTTCCAAAGATATTTGAAGAACAGTGAAGGACCAAGAAAAGAAATCCCAAATTAGCAAATCTTAGTAATACACATTCTTTAGTATTAATTCCCTGGGAATGAGAATGAAGATTAATGTCAGCTCTTACTTTTGGCTTGCCACTTACCCAGCTTCCAGCTCACTTAAATTCCCAAATACTGAATGTTCTGGGCTTTTCCAAATGCCTGTGGTTATTAAGTGCAGGATGAACAGCATGTGAGTAGTGATAGAACCACTATTTTAAATTGCTGCCCATATCCATTACATGAGAAGGTTTTTTCTTGTAAGTGTGTGAATGATGCTACACCAGTTGAGAGGACACCTGCTGCTTGCAGGATGTTTGGATACATCACAAGGATTTCTGTTCTGCACTGGTTTGTTTCCATGGACTGGTGCCTAACTTGGAAATTCAAGCTTAGTATTTGCAAACAGTGCTGGGAAGTTTTTCATCATTTATGTCTCCAGTGGCAAAAATAACTTGGAAGGAATGGCTGATGGTTTGAATTTGGTTAATTGCTTTATTAAAGGAGGAGCTGCTTTCTGAAAGGCGTGCACAGGGGTGTTTGCTGAGTGTATGGATAATATACCCACTGGTAAAGTTCTGTTCATCTGTGCCAGGGGGGTGAACAGAACCCACTGATTCTGCTTTACTACCTTTGACCCGTGTTCCTCTCCAGATTTCAATATTCGCTGTGCAATAATGGCATGAAGTGTATGTTCCCCTTTGGCCTGAGTGAGCTGTCCCAGTTCCAGCTCCACTCTGGCAGCTCTGCTCTCCCCCACTCACAGCAGCAGGAGTGTGTTCAAGCAGCAGAACTGGAGGGCACAGGATGTCTTTCATGTCAATACATACGCACAGGGGTTTTGTTATCAGGAAGGGCTGCTCAGAATTATGACTGGAATTATGTACAATTCTAGGTGTTTGGAGGAAGAAAGCACCTCCCAGGTGGGAATCAGGAAAACATGAGCTTTTTTAGTTCAATTTAATGTGTGACCGAGGAAGGGAGGGTGGCCAGGGCTGGGTGGCAGACAGCAGAGCACCAGTGGTGTCTGTGGGGTGCAGAGAGGTGGGGAATGAATTGTTTGACTTGTGGAAAGCCAGGAATTGGCTCTTTTCCTCTGGAACCAGCAGAAATGACTGTTCCAACCCTGCATCCATCGACTGATCTCTGTATCAGAGACTGAAAGTGTGAGGTGTCACCTCAGATGGCACAGGCTGTGCAGCTGTGCTTTACCCAAGGTGGCTGAAAAGCTCCATGTTGTGTTTTGATGCTGATATGAAAAAAGAGAGGACAGCAGGGAGATAGAATCTAATTCTGAAGTAATAAAAGTTGTCAAAACCTGCTGCAGTGGAAGGATAAGATGTTCCTCTGTCTCTTACTCAGCATTCCCCCTAGCTCTGGCAGGAGTGTGTTTGTCCTGCTGTCACCTCCAGCTGGACTGGACTCTGGATTGGACTCTGTGTCTATATGATTCCCAGGAATTCTGGGCAATGGAGCACCTGCTGTACTGGTTTGTTATGGATGGATCCAGACTGTCAGGCTACTCTGAGAGTGCTGCATGGATTTATCCCTTGTTTGCACATCTCCCTGGAAAGTCCTGGACACAGATGAGGGAAATTAAGTCTTCCTCAAGTTTGATCTGTTTGCATGAATAAGAGACATTTGTATCAAGAATCAAAAAATCAAGCTGCAGTTGGTGTGAATTTGGGTTAAGTTATCCTGCTGATGACATCAGATGTTTGCATCATGCCCATATATGTGGAAATTATGGAATTTGCTTTTAGTAATACAAAAATAACGTGGATTAGTCACTGTGATAGCACAGGATCCAGAGCAGTATTCGCTGCAGTAAAAGTGTGGGGAAGGAGAGCCATGTACTGCAAAAAGGGAGAGAGCAAAGGGGGTTGAGAAACAAATGCTTAAATGTGCATTCTTTTCTTGGTTATTGCTCCTATCTTGGATAATCTGTTGCCCTTGAATTTCTTAAGTACTGGAGTTACATGGAAATTCCTTGTGGAAATGAAAATTGTTCAGTATAAAGAACCTTGGTGGTNTTTTTTTTTTTTTTTTTTCCTTTGGCCTGAAAACTAGCTGAATGCTAAATTGGGTAGAAGATGCATTTTTCCTACTGCATAATGATAAAACATCTGAAATAGAAAACTTGTCTAAATATGAGAAGCTTAGATGTCCACTTAAATGAGTTTTGTTGTTTTGGCTTGAATGATGTTTCTTAGTTATTGCCATGGATTGGATTCTCTCATTTAATGGTGCAGTGTCTCGCTGGTTTTTATACTGACTACAAAAAAATTACAGCTAGATTAGGCAGTCTTTAATCTTCTGTAATTAAATTATGATTTGATTTCACAACAAAAGATGTGTAGATGTCTCCTCGAATAGATTGATAATGAACATCTGAATACTTAACACTAAGAAGACAGTGGGCTTTTTCCTTTGAAAGATAAGAAAAAAGTATAGCTTACTGTAAAAGGGGATTTAAAGGAGTGTAGTCTGTTCACACTAAAGCAATTTCAAAAACAGTTTAATGACTAAAAGTATTAAACATACTTAAATTCATATACTGAAGATGGCAAATGAATATAATTTCATTTACTGCATAGAGTTGATTCAGTTGTGCTACGTGGACAAAAGGTAAATTCTCTTGAGATTAAAACAGATCTGAGTTGAAAAGGAATAACGAGTGAGAAATGAGCTGGGCTGTGCTTTGTACAGCCACATCCCAGTGTGTCTGTTCCTGAGCAGGCTGCTTCTCCCCACGTTTCATTTTCCTCCTTGGTGTTCCCCCTCTCTCCTTCATGTCCCAGGAAGAGTTTTCTTTGCAAAAAAATAACCTGAGTACAGTGTGTGCCACTGAGCCTTCAAGGCATGCGGTAAAAGTGGAAACCTGTCCGAGCATGCCTGTCCCAGTTGATTTGCTGTCATGGTTCCTCTCTGTTGTGAGGAGAGGAGGAACTGTGGCAGGACCCCAAGGCCAGGGCCAGGCTTCTTCAACACTTGCAGCAATGTATCTGAGAGTGGAATCCACGGGAGCAAAGGACAGGCTAATCCAGCCTCCTCTTGTGAGAAGTGGCTGCTAGGGCTGAGGGAAGCCAGGGAAGAATTTCTACACAGAACTTAAGATGAGACAGCTAGAGGGAGTGACAAGAAAGATTTCCCTCTGTGCAGCAGGTCTGTGAGCAAAATAGGTTATTTTTCTAGACGTGTCTCAAGCAGTTTGGGTCAAAATACTCATTGGTGTAAGGCCATTAGACTACAGAAGAGTTACCCTGGGTTAAACTTGTCCTCAGTGTGTCTGAGGCAGGGGAGGGATTCTAGCTTTGAAGGAAGCAAGCTAGAGATTTATTCTCTTTTAAGTATCTCCTCCTACACTGTTGTACCTTTCTCTCTGCCTTAAAACTTTTTGCCAGCAAGCCCCTGGTTTTGACAACCATCTGTCAGCCCTCTGAGATAAAAGAGCAGAATTGCTGAAGGCTCCACCGAGGAGTGCTGTGCAAAGCCTGAAAAGAATGGTCCACTTTTAAGCTGCCCTACATTTAATTATATGGTTGGAGCTTTTAAGTGAGCGCTGGGATTTGAGATGGGATGAAGCCTGCAATTTCTGTAATAGCTCTGAGGATGTGAATGCTGTGACCTCCTGTTTATTCGGGATTGATGTCATGTGCCTGGCAGTGCCTAACTGCACAGGCTCACACAACAGAGTGCACAATGACACAAAAGGCACGAGTTGACAGCTTGAGATAAGCTTAAACCCCTTGCAAATGTAGTAATTATAATATATGTGATAATAAGAGTGCCTAGAGCTTTTATTTCATACTCTGGTTGTTGCTGCAGCACAGCTGAGTAAGGGTTGTTAAAATGCTGTGAGCTTTGGTCATTGGTCAGCTGTTGCTCAAACAACCCCAAAAACCCAAACTGGTTCAGGAGCTGAGTTAGTTAAGGAATTTCTCAGTCAAGGGACGCCTGAAATGAGGAGCGTATTCCAGATTAATATCAGGATAAATGAGGCTCTTTGGCAACTGTGGAGTTTGCTGAAATAAGATATTTTCTTGTAAAGACAGTGGCCACTGCCTTCAGAGGCTGAATGAGTTTAAAGCTTGAATGCACTGAAGGAATAAAGTTCTTGATACTACAGAGGCATTGCAGCTTGAGTTTTTTTGCCATAGATCTAAATGGTGATGGAGATTGTTCTTGGTCCCTGGCTGCACATCCTGCTCTGCAGGAAGGGGTGCTGTGAGGGGTCTTTGGCTATCACCTGGAACAGAAGGAGCACCTCCAACACAGACCCGGGCTGCAGGACATGAGCAAGTCTAAAGCATTTTTAGATGCTTGGAAACAGCCCTTTCCATGTTGACTACATGCACGGATTGCAGATTTACAATTACCTGGCAGGTACAGAAAACACTGAAAGCAAAATCTTTTGTCTATTAATAGCATATTTGTGCATTTAATTCTCTTTTCTCCTGCCTATCACCAAGCCACACAGGTTGTCAGGCAAAAACAAATACCTGTTTTCAAAAACAGAAGTAGTTTTCCAAACCTTTGTGAATACTCTCAATATTGTTTGCCTCACTTAACTGGGGAATGAAAAAGGCAGTGTGGGAGAAAAAATGACTGAAATTGGGAATGAGATGTAGGACTTCAGCTTTTTCATTGCCTGATAACAAGTTCAATGCTTCATATCAGCTTCTTGCTGGCACAGGAACTGAATTGTATTTAAGAACACAGCCAGCTTAAAACATGAAAATTGAAGTTATTTTTCAGTGATCAACCTTTCTTTGAGCAAACCTGTGCACAGAGGAGTTCTCTCAGTTCTGTCAGACCCAGTGGTTGAAAATAACTACTTAAAAAGAAATACTTTAATAATTAAATAGTCAACATTGTTTGGGGTAGAAATAGTGATTACAATAGGATCCTCTCTGTGCCTGGGCCTCTTGCCAATGAGACTCTCACATGAAAAGTGATGAGTAAGCAGCAAGTTTAATATTGCAGCTTTCATTGCTTTGCTGGGAGCAGCACTGCTTCCACTGGAAAATCTAGGAGAAATGCATTTTCTTCTTGCAATTTATTTATAAAGGGGACAAGTTCAGAATTAGACTTTTTATTTTCTGTTTCTGATTTGCCATTATCAGGAATGCATTCTCCGCTTTTTGAGGCAAATGTGTAGCTGTATGAATAGTATTGACTTTATTTTTCTGATTTGGACTCCATGGACTGTAAGAAGACTATTTTCCATTTCTGTCCTTCAAAACAAAAAGGAGAAAAAGCAGTAACCCCCTGGACACTGATGTGGTGAGCCTCATGGAAGCTTTTGCCCCTGTTGACAAAGAGTAATGTTTGTTATGCAGCTGAATACAGGGGCCACCTCTTTGTTTCCTCACCCCCCTTTTTAAATGTTTCAATACGAGCAAAACCAGCTCTGCAAAACAAGATAATTTCCCAGTCTGTAGGACTCCCTAAGGAGGTACTGAATCCTCACTCGAGCTAAAGGTAATGCAGATAATCTTCAGCAACAGCACGATTCCTTTATTTCATCCCTGGGTCCTGGCTTGAGGCAGAAGTCCTCCCCTTCCCCCAGAGGTCATGCCGTGCCCAGCTGCAGGAAGCACAGATCCAGCTCCTTCAGCTCCTGGAGTGTTTATGGAACACAGGAGCTGTAGGAAGATCAGCTAAAAAATCCTTCCCAAGCTCCAGTCCCACTGCCACAGGCAGAATCCCACCTTGTGTGCTGGGCAGAGCACCCTGCCAGTGGCTGGGAGCTGCTCCAAGGTTTAAAAAAGGCAAGGAAAAAAAATCCTGAAAAAGCAGGATGGTATTTTTGCAGTGGGACAGTGTCATGTGGTGCTCCAGTCTGAGACCAGGAAAGGAAAACATCCTTCCTACAGTTTGCTCAGGTGCTGTTAGATACAATCTGAAAGACAAGGGGCACAGCTTCTCCTTGCCTTGGGGGCTTGTGTGATGTGTGCTATTGATCAGGAAACTCATCCCTTTCAGAGGTGGAAACACAGAAACTGCTTTGAGTCATTTGCTCCATATGGAAAATGGGAGTTACAGCACAGTTCAGGTTGATGTGAGGGCAGAGGGATAGGCTGGGGCTGCTAGAAGCACACACAGGAGTTTGTTATCTTCTTCAAAGGGAAATACATGAAGCTGTCACAGAAAGTGTTGTGTGGTGCTCCAGCAGATCCATTCATGTCCAAGTGTCCATTGTTAGGCTGGAAATAAGATCAGGAGAGCAGCATTTCTCCCTGAGAATGTTACATTTTAGAGCTGTCTGTGGAGCATGAGGGAAAAGATGGTGCTGTACAGGGAGGCTTGGGAGGGAACCTTCCAGAATTCCACAGCTGGGGGAGGTTAAAGGGAAGGGAGGAGGGCAAAAGCAGCCAGGTAGGCAAAGGCAGCATGTTTGCTGCAGGGAGAGGAGGCTGGAAACAAATGTATAGTATTTTGACACATGCAGGATCACGAAGAGCTGTTGTGCCATTGCCATCTCCTACCAGAGCGCTCTTTAACCTTTAAAACTCCAGCGTTTTCCCTGGATTAACCCATCTGTGATACTGCTGTGAAACCACACACAGTGTACCCAAACCCTGTGCCCTGCACTAAAGGTTGGGTGCTCCTGCCATAGCTGCTGCAAATAAAATCCCTCTCTCTCTGCCTCTGAGCTTCTCCTCCCTTCTCTGCCATGCCTCCTGTCCCAGGGCTCTCCTCCAGAAGGGGCTGTGCTCTGTGCTCTGTGCTCCCAGGAGTGCTGCCTCCCTGCTCCTCCTGTGCTCCTCACAGGGTGAGCCAAGCACTGACATCCACAGATTTCCTGGCTCTTCCCATCACAGCTGAAGGCACCTGCAGTATGCAGGGCAGCATTGTATGAAATCAGAGCACAGCCATGGACATAAGGCACCTGTGAGTCTGTCACTTCTTTCTAATATGGGCTTCTCAAAAGCAGCAAGTATGGATTTGTATTTTTACTTCTGTCTGGCCTTAATTTGACCTTTAGGAGCTCTAATTTTGCAAGAATCCTTCCTTAAACATCATCAGTGCTGCCTCCTTTCCCCTGCTGACCATGACCAGAGATAACAAATTACCTCAAGCAATCAACTGAGCCATGCTGGACATTTCTGGGCATTTTTTTCTTGAGGGCCACCAGGTATAATTGACCAGAAATGGGAATAAATCCCTTTGCATCTTCATCTTTGACTTGACTGAACTCAAAACCTTGGGAGAAGCCATTAATCTTTGGTGTGTGGTAGGGCAGGAAGAGAATTTGAGAGGGGTTGAGCAGTGGAGTGGCACAGGGTCCATTAAGCCTGGACACGGGGGCCTGGAAGGGATTCTTCCCTACAAAAGTGGGCTGCTTTGTTTAATATACACTGTGCAAGTGAAGGGGAGATCACTGATGAGGAAGAGAAGGAATAATTGCTGTAGTCATACTAAAAGAACTTTATGAGGACTTTTATTAAATCCTTATGAATTCCAGTTATAGCAGCATCTTTTACAAGTTAAATTTTTAATTTCTGAGCTATCTCATTTGTTTTTTAACACTGTAGAACACTCCATCTTAAATAAATGCACTGGTTCAGAAATAATAGCAGGGGAAGGTCCAAAAAAGCAGTACATTTTTTACTCAGACTTCTGCAAAAAAAAAACCCTGCAACATTTATTTGATGATTGAAACAAGTAAATGAAATCTTTATTTGCTATTTATTTGCCTTAAATAGCTGAACTTATAATTATTGGGTACCTGTGATGACACAGCTACAAATATAACATAAACCAGGGGATGTGCAGTACTGATTTCTAACAAATGCCCATAGGAGAGCATCAATTAACTCAAATGAGGCCATTTTCACTGAAATATAGATGTGGATAAATAATGCATGGAAACAAAGTCTGTTTGAGAAAATTCTCCAAGAGGTTATTCCTGAAGCTTGCATTTGAATTGTCTTTATCCGTACCACTCAGGCCGAGCCCGTGCCTGTCATGTCCTGCTGCAGATGCTCTGCCAGGGGTGGCAGAAGTCACTGTGTCACATCCCTCTGCTCACAGGGGTGGCCAACAGCCTCCCACAATCCCAGCAGCTGCTGCACTCTTTCTGCTGCCATTGAGGCTCTTTTGGTGATGGCATAAAAGCAGTGGTGTGCCCTCAAGCCTCCCCAAAATGAGTTCAGTGGCATTGCTTCATTGATTGCTGTAGGAAAATCTGTGTCAATAAAAATAAGCAGTTCACTTGTTAAGTTCTTTGGGTGTCACATGTTAAGGATTCATTTAGATCTATTTTGAGCATTGAATTGAAATAATGCTAGGGTAATATTTGCCTGTTCAAGGGTTTATGTGCATATCAGAGAGGGTATGTGAGGGGGTGTGCATCTCAGAAGCAGAAATATAAGGATACAAAAATCAGATTTTGCTCCAAAAGTTTGTTTTAGTAGGTTTACTGCTACATCTGTAGGGTTCAGCTGTATTTGAAACAAATCTTATGGAGATGGAGTTTGTGTTTGTTGTAATAACTAAAACTTGTCCAATGCTTTTTCCTTTGTAACGTGTAAGCTCAGGACTTTTTAAAGTCTTTTTCCTTTTAAGTCTGAGACTTTTTCCTCTGACAGAGGAAAACGGTCCTGTGAAGAAAACAGCCAGAGATTGTGAGTGCACAGCCAGTTTATCTTTGTCCTGGTGGTGCTCTTGGCCACATCCTTGTCTTGGGAGCAGTGCAGATGTCCCATGGCAGAGGGGATGCTACTGCCTGGGGACTCCTGTGCTCCACAGGTTTTTCCAGATGTGTTTTTCCCTCCTTCCCACTTCTTCAGCTGGCATTTAAAATGACCCAATTTTGTTGATCCCGGGCATTTTTGCAAAGCGTTTTTCCAGCAGTACCGGGGCAGTTCTCTGCATTGCTGGTGGATGATGAATGCTGCTTGTGGAGGTCAGAGGTTGTGCTGTGTGATTTACCCTTCCTGCTTGGGCTGGCCATGACTGGGAGCAATGAAGGGCTTTGTCTTACTTGCTGGACTGCCTGTGTTCCATGGAGAAGATGCTTCTTCATCCAGGAGAAATGTCAGAAGTAAGGATGGTGTCAGTCACTGCCAGCCTTAGTCCCACCCATAACCTCAGTTGTGCCTACAGTGTTTGCAGGAGGAATTGTTTTCCTGCCTTGCTGAGCTGCTCCTGCTCTCAGGGGATGTGAAAAGCAGGATATGTTAGATTTTCTGGTAAAAATCATCCATTGCAACAGAACTGTGTTGTTCAAACATTCTGATACAGGATTTTGTGGTTTAAAAGATAAATCAGCACCTTGTCTGTTCGCATTTTGTATTTTTGCTTAATTTTAAGCAGTGAGTAGAAACAAATTCTCTTTGAAATTCTATTAAAACATTTGACTTTTTAGTTTGCTAAATATAAAGTTACACAATTAAAGATGTATTTTTGTCTAATCTAACATTTGGGATTAACTGGTTACAATTTTTACTGTTATATAAATATTTTAGCTTCTCTCAGGGCAAAGTTCATCTTTACTTGAATATCCATCAGTGTTAGGGGGAATTAATTCAATTCATATAATGATTGCACTGATTGTTACTTAGGAAATTTGAAAGCAGAATTTATATAAAATTATTTGATTGCAATCTTCAGAAAATGAGTTTCCTTTTGAACCCAATCTCAGTTCTTAAATATCTGTTTCATGATAATACTGTCAGCAATTTTTTCTACTGGGAGCTTTATTTTTCTTGGCTGTACCTGTGTTTAGTTAATGATAGATTTAAATTAAACATAAAATAAAAAAAAAGAAAAAAAAAACCACCAGCAACTGAATTTCTGTGCCCAAAGGGACACTTCTGCCAAGACTTGAAATTTTGACATTGCATTATTCATTTTTTTCCTTAGAAATTGGTATCAAGAAAGAGTAGCCAGGTGTATCC
Source organism: Horornis vulcanius (assembly GCA_013401035.1). Lineage (NCBI taxonomy): Eukaryota > Metazoa > Chordata > Aves > Passeriformes > Scotocercidae > Horornis > Horornis vulcanius. The sequence continues at coordinate 7,034 of VZUA01022314.1, read as the reverse complement.
TGATTGAATTCTAAATTTTTCATCTATAGAATGAAAATTTCGATCACTCCTCTTGAAGGCTGCTAAGATTTTTATGCTTTTTAGCATAAAACTAATTTGTTACTCCTGAGTTCTCATGGCAAATACCAGGTTTTAGGTTTTTGGTTTATAAAAGCTCTTTGAGCTTGGTAATAATTCAAGTATCAGAGCTGCTGTTCTGCTCTTGCATGGGATGTTTACCTGTTGTCTGCTTTTTGGAGCTGTGCTGGAGGAACAGCTGGAGCTGTGCCTGTGCTGTGCCTATTCATTCAACAGGACAGGATCCAAAGAGGAGAAAAACAGCCAGGCAAAATATCTTACTTAGGAATTCAGGTTTAATAAATGTGCTTTCAATGGATGATTCATGGATTTTATGATTACATTCAATTATTTTTCAACAGCTCATGCTTCATTTTATCAAGAATTTCAATCAATGCCAACTGATTAATTATCATTCTCCTAGTAGCCTTTTGTCTAATAAACGGTTCTAATGAGCATGTTCAGTCTTGGCATGTATAAATGTCAGCCATGTAGTAATAAAACACTCCTGGAACTGGATTTTGGAGGTGCTCGCCCTTTAGGTCTGGTTTTGAGGAGACAAAACCCCAATCTCCTCCCCTTGGCTTGCCGTGTCCAGCCAAGACAAAAGCTGCAGTTGAGCAGCAAAGGCCAAATTTCTTCATTCAGTAATTCCTTTGTGAAATATTGTTAATTCCACTGTCTTGACCTTTAATTTTTCATCTCCTTTTGCTCAATACATTCAGGAAACTTTTTGGAGTGGCTTTCCCCACGCTGTTCTGGGTGTTCTGTGTGCTCATTTCCATCCCCACTCTGCCAAACCCCAGATCCCCACAAGTCAAAGGGAGCCTCTGGCAGACCCTCATCTCTGTGTGACAGATGAGACTGATGCTGGTGCCCTTTCTGGGTTTAATTCCGAAACATCTGCACCCAGAACCTTTCCAGAGCAGGACTGGATATTTCAGAGCTGCCTCATGGCTCCAGGCACGCTGCTCTTGCATACCTTGGAACAGATGGCTTATTTAAGCACTGGCAGAGTACCTCTGCTAATTGCTTGAGACTTCCCATTTTTCCACTTTATTTGGGTAAGAAGTGGGCAGCCCTGCCTGCACAGATATCTGAGCATATGAATGGTAAATATAAACAAAATGGGGAATGTGAAACTGCCCTTAATTGTGTGAATGGGTTTCTTGAATTCTCACAAAATGAATTAAGGAGAAACAATAAGGATTGTCTGGATTGGCACATGGGGAACTGGTTGCATTTGTAGCCTTGCCAACTGTGTGTTCCACCAAAGGCTTCCTGCCCTCTCACAGTTTCCTCCTCTCTTGTGGGAGAGTAGGATACAGATGGGGTGATGATTCCCAGAAAGGCCTCCCAGACTCTGTGTGTTGTCTCTCAGCACTGGATTTTCTGTGTGGCTGTGTTTAAAGGCACTTGACAGGTTTTTGGTTTGCTAATTTAATGGCTTTTTTTTGATTTTTTTTTTTAGCATCCCTAAAATCCAGGGGCACAATGTGCTGCTTAACTTCTGTGTGAGGTATTTGTGTTAATTCTGGACATACATTCACACATACACATGTACTTGTAGATTTGCAAAACACTGAAACTTCCCACCTGCCCTTGGTCTTGCTGCCTTTCCCTGCACCTTTCTGTGTGTCCAGGGAATCTGAGTCTTTTGGGGATGCAGAAACAAAACTGTAAACAGACACTGGGATGTAACTACACATGGATATTCAGTAGGTTTTTCCCTTATAGTTTCTAAGGCTTTGCTTTCTCTTCTGGAACATTGAATGGACCTGTTTGAATGCCAAGGGCTTTTTAGCACATTCAGGGGCCACTGGGAAGGCTTTCTGCAATTGCACTACCCTTCTCAGGAACTTCTCAAGAGCTTTGCTCCCCATCCAGTCCTTTTTTCCTGATCCCTGGGAGTGTTTCAGACTGGCCCAGACTGCTGTAGTGCTCCTCCTCCCACTGGAAAAATCTTGTCCTGGGGGCTCTTCCCTGTCCCATGGCAGCATGGGCATGAGGCACTTTGGGCATGTGTGGCTGAATGTTTTGGGAATTGTCAGTGTAATCTCTCCATTTCACCCTTTCAGGGAGTGCTTGGTGTGTGATCACAGCCTGTCCCTTTTCCCCCAGCAGTGCTGTCCCTGCTGAGGGACTGCACTGGTCAGGCTGCAATTTATTTAAATTGGTGACAGTGCAATTGTACTGGTGACAGTGCAATTTACTTAAAACCGAATCACCACATGGACACCTCTCAACACAAAGTTAATTCTTCCCTTTTTTATCCTAAGACAGGCTTACAGCAGAGGGAAATGCCACTGCCCAGGGATGTTTTTGTGCTGAGTTTAGTCTTTATTTTGATTATGGAAAATATTCTTTTTTACCATGTAAGCCATCATAGATCTGACTAAAGTGTGCTGATGTGGTTGCTACACAGAGAAGTCTGGTTAGTGTTGAACCTGACCGACTTTGAGTTTTTAGTTAATGAATTATAGTCAACTTAAAATGAGCTTTTTCATAGATATGGTATGAACCTAATTTTTCTGGTGTTTTTGTTGTACTGTTTTATTGTGTGGTGCTATGGAAAGCCCAAGGCTGTGCCATACCAGCAGGAACTTGGGAATGTGAGTGAGAAACACTGTCTGGTGTATCCTGTGCCTTTTAAATTCTAGATGTGCACTCCAAATTTACAGTGCAAGGGAGATGGAGAGAGAAACCAAGGTCCAAGAAAGTAAAATTTGAAAATTATAAATATAATATTTACTGTGAAATTCTGTGTGGAAAAAATGTCTTTCTTTATTTCTTAGGCATAGCTGGTAAGAGTGGGTGTTCCTAGCCCACCAGCATTAGCAAACAGATGTATTTCCACAGTAAATGTAGTATTTCAGCCCTCCCAGCACTGCAGAGAGCCTTTGAAAGGCATTTTTCATGCAGCAGGGTCACTGAATGTTTAAGTTCTGTGCAAAGATGGGAGTGCAGTCTACTGCATAAAAGAAAGAGAGAGGGATAATATTACATTATTATATGAGGCTTCTGTGGATTGTTTGTTGACTCTCTCTCTCTTGGTTGAGCATAAACAAGTGTAAGATAGCTCTTCCTGCCCCCTGCTTCCTTCCCCTGTGGAGCGGGGCTGTTTCAGGGAACCCTTGGAGCCGTGGCACTGAATGGAGCCACGTCAGGAGAACATCAGGGTGCCTCTTGCAGGGTGGAATATCCAGGACAGGAATTCCTCATACCAGCAGCCTGTCCACACCAAGCACGGAATGGGAAGAACAAATCTTTGTTTAGAATCTAACAGGGGAGGGAGGAATAAGAGCCAGATAATATCTGTAAGTATTTTCAAGGAGCATTTACAAGGGCTACTGCTGTGAGGTAGGGCTAGCCAAGATAAACATTTCATTTCAGGGCAAATCACCTCTCACAGTGGATACAAATATTAGGAACTCTGAAATGGGTGGTAATGTTGGTTCTCAGTTGAATTTCTGCTGTACTCTGTATTTCTTATCACCTGTATACATTAATAAAAATACACTCAGGGTTGGGAACTGTGAAGCATTTAAGTGTGATAAGTGCTCTGTCTAGTGTCTAATAAGGATGATATCTAGCAGATAATATCACAATATTAAAATATATAACAGCATTGTAAAGCATGCAGTTGCAATCTTACAGGGCACAATAAAAGTATATCTTAATAGCAGCAGGGACATGACCAGAAATTCCAAAGAAACGCCTGATGAGAAACATCATTCTTCAGATTCTCTGTTGAGTGGCTCTGTCTGAAGGCCAAAATCGTCCAGTGTCAGGTGGAAAAGGTGGGATCTGCATCTTCTGTTAAAGCTTCTTTGAACTTGGGTGAGTGGTTTTGGCATCCAAATTGCTTCGTTTGATGGAAAACTGCAGATGTTCCTCAGTGCATCTCATTCAGGATGGGGAAATGAAGTGCCTGGAAAAGTAATAAAAGAGCTGGGAGAAGGACTGAAATAAAGACATGGCACTGAAGTATGGAAGCTGAAGTTGTTACACACTCCCATAATAGCTCCAAAGCTATTGACAGGCAGCTAATCTGGTTCTAACCAGCTGACACAGAGCCTGTGCTGAGGAATGCCCTTTACTGACTGAGGAGCATCCTTCACTGAGGAGCATCTGTCTTCATCTGCTTGGGAACGAGCCTTAGCTTGAGCCATTCTGCAAAACTTTACCTGAATGGACGTTTCATATGCAGACACATTTAGGACTACGCCAGAGAAAGAAATTACTGAATTTTTTAAAACATAGGCTTGTTGAGCTTTTCTAGAAACATGTCCCTGTTCTTTTCAGCAGAGGTTTGGAACTTGCCAGGTTTAGCTTTGGCAACTCTCAGTACTGCCCACTAAACCTTGATCCTTGCTCAGAATGTGGGAAAGAATTCCTCGAGAGCAGGATGGCCACTGCAAAGGCAGACTACTGGGAAAAAAGGAGGAATTTGCCTGCTGAATCTCAGCTCTTCATATTTTAGAAGTTCTGGGGGTTCAAATCTGCCTTGAGACATTTTGGGTGTTATTATTACTGAAAGTTCTTGGTTTTCATGTAATTCTACTCGCTGGGAAGTGCATGTTGCCCTTTTACTTCAGGTGTCTGGGATAGTCTGGTTCTCATTTTTGACTTTAATCTCTGTATTAGCACCTTTCTGACTCAGAGTATTCTCATAAATTATTTGGGAAACCACAAAGTCCTACAGTGATGAGCAAATTCAATACAGAGGAATAAATAAAAATGAGCAGGTAATAAGGAGAAATATAGAATTATTGCTTCTCACAAGATAGTTATCATACTAGGAACCAAATTAGAAATGTTGAAATAATACAAACTAAAACAAGTAATTAAGGTTTTCAACATACATGGAAGAGAGCAGAGGATAAGTTTTACTGTCAACTTTGAAAATAATTCTTCTTGAAAATTCTAAATACAAACCCTATGCTGAAAAGCCTCTTCAATCCTAACTGATATTTAGGGGAGAGTATATACATATATACATAAATTTTATTTTCTAATAGAGTTCTGCAGTGGACTATTTGTCTTTCCACTTCATATTCTGTGTCATTGGTTGAAATAAATTTCAAGAGACTGGTTTTTCATAAGTTTTATGGATTATAGAAATAAGGAAGGACCCAATATACCAATTTTTACTTTCTTCTTTGCATTCTAAAGAATAGCTTTGTACTGAAAGCTCCATGCTTTCTTATGGAGAAAATAATACTGCAGGAATACAAAATAGAGAATTCCAGCATATTTAATGTGCACCTGAAGCTTCCAAACCCAACTGCATATAAGGATTATACATTTATGAAGAAAGTTTAATTTTTCCCAACCATGCTGCTTACATTTTTGTAATGTACTGTAGACATGTGTCCCTTGCAGTGTCACAAACCACATATTTACTGCTAACAATCTTAGCACTTTGATTAAATAAAAAAATTCCAGTGGCTGTGCCCAAGTTTTGCATGTTCTGGACCCAGGTTTAAGCTATATATTATTCCTACTAAAGCCAGGCTGCTGCTTGAATAGTTATTCATTTAAGCCCCCTTAACTGGATGTTCCTTGTTGCTTTTCAGCTGCTGAATTTCCACTCCAGCAGATGTTTCCTCCTTTGTAAATGTCATATTTCCTCATGTGCAGCGTGGCTTTACTGCCTCTGGTAGCTTTCTCATCCTCACTAAACCAGATCTGCAGATCCAACCTCCACAGGTACAGTGAGTGACACGAAATTTCACCTGGTACATTGTGAAATTTTATTGCTATTGGCAAATGACCCACGAGTGTATTGTAGCATAAACTAACAATGTCTGACTGACTGGTTATGAGCTGATTAGTAATGCAAAATAATTGCAAACAGAATTGATATTGCACTCCTGTGAAAAACAGCAAAATCGATACGGTTCCACCTCTTAGGCTGTAGTAATTTTTCTCTTTTTTTGCTTATATATTAGAATTGTGGAATTGACTCTCCCTAACCTGTTCTTTCTCAGTAGGAAAGCATTAAATCTGTGAGGGGAAATAGGCTTAGGTGAACAATGATATTTAGTGATTTTACAGTCTAGCTTGTCCACTGTATTACATCATTCTTTTGTCACTTCAAGTATGGTCCACAAGTAAAAATGATTATTGGAATGTGGCAGTTACATTCTTTGGGAGAAGCAAAGCAGAATGGCATCCTCCTAATTAAGCTTCTGCTTTCTGGAGGAAGAAGAAAAAAGGGGAAAAAAGAAAAAGACCAAGTTTCTTACTTAAGTGACATTTGCAAGACAGAATCAATTGAAAATTAACTTCAAGCTCCCATCTCAGACAGATTTTAATGCATGTCTGAATGCCTTTAAACCCATTGACCAGCTTATAAATGAGCACAGAATTCTCCCTGAGGGACCCAGGTCTTCTGGCATCACATCCTTGGGCACCTCACAGTGGCAGTGACGGGCTGAGGGCTTGAACCAGCTTGCAAATATCAGAATAACCATCCTGTCAGCTGGGCTGTCATTCCCTGAAAAGGGGAATTTTCATAAAATTACTGTTTAAACTTGAAGAACAGGAAGCGCCAATCCCCTCACACAGAGTGATACTGGGGGAGAGGAATGGGATTCTCTCAGGTCTGCCACAGCCATAGTTTCAGTGCTGTAGGAATTCATCACCCATAAGGAATGTATTTACATCCAAACTGATGAAATTCCATATTGCTATTAGGAGGAGGAAGGAGCCAGTACAGCAGAGAGACAAAGAAAGGACCATGTTGTTTGATTTTTTAAAATATTTTGGAAGTTTTGAAAACCTCATTCCAATCAGGTGAAACAATTCGGTAACAATTTGCTTTTCAAGGGTGTGAGCTCTTTCACAAGAGTGTTTATGAAATAATTCTCATTTAGTGTTTTAAGCCACTCTGTCATTCTCACTTTAGTTAGTGAGAAATAGTATCTTCCCAGACTGCCTTCCTCTACCCAGAACAAGAGTATTTCCAGTTA
>VZUA01022286.1:0-17743 GCA_013401035.1 Horornis vulcanius | reverse complement strand
GTCTCCTCTCCCAGGGCTCCAACTATGAGGCTCCAACTTTTCCTTGAAAAGCTCAATTTTAGCAATCTTACAGCTCTGGGCAGGGAGGAAGAGCTGCATAAACTCCCCCAAGGTTGCTCTGTTCCCAGCACAGCCCCTTTCCTGCTGCTGGAGCACGTGCTGCTTCTCCTGCCAACAATTCCTTAGGCAAGTGAGTGTGCAGCTGATGTGCAATCACAAAATAAAAATGCACCTAACACTGCACTACCAGGGCTGCAAATTTAGGAGCCCTTTGGGGAGAAAGAGCAGGATTTTCCTTCTGTTGGTTCTCTCACTGGAGATGTTTTGGTGTCAGGAGTGCTTCAGAGCTTGCTCCCTGCTGAGGAGCTGCCTCTGAGATGTGATTGATCCATGGAAAAGTTGGGCACTGCCAAGGATTCTGTGTTTGAAGGGTTCCTCAGCCTGGATTGGGTATGGGCACTGCCAGGAGTGCAGGTTCAGGTCCAGCTGCACGGGAGGGAAAGCCAGGGCTGGAATTCACTGGAATTCAGCAATGAAGCTCCAGGCAGCCACCCCAGCTCCTCATCCCTTGTCCTGCATCCCCATGGCAACAGCTCCCCTGACAAATCCATCTCCTCCCGCCCTTAGCAGAGGAATCCAAGCCCCTGCCAAAATCCCCTCCTCAGGGCGTCAGAAAAGCCATTTTTCATCCTCCCCTCCATTGTTTACTCCCACTAAATCCCTGCTGTTCCCTTCCCTCAAAGCAGTGTTAAAGCACCTGGAAAAGAGAAGGAAAACAAGTTTCCTCAGTATCAGAACCTCTCTAAATATTTATGAAGAGGTGGCTCCTGTACTTGAGACCTGGCCCTGACAGCTTAATTGAAATAAAGACACTTGTGACAAGTTGTTCCATTAATCCATGCCCCCGAGGCCCTGGGCACTCCCAGGAATTCTGCTCATCACTAAGAAAATGCACAAAGTGAGTGCAGTTTACAAACCACGCTGGGATATGGGTGAGAAATGAGTCAAGGCAAAGCTGTTTTATACTCAAATTCCTCCAGATTCCCCACAGCAGATGGAAAACAAGCCAGGACACTCCAATACTGACAGTCTGATCTCACTGGATCCCCTCTCTGCCCAAAAAACCTTTAAGTGCTTTAAAACAATCCTAAATTCCCATATCCACAAGGTCTTAAATCCTAGAATGGTTAAAAAATAGCATTGCTTGGGGTGCTACAAACACACAGCATAATCCTTTCAGTCTTGTAGGTGGCATCTTTATTTAGGGCTTTTTTTTTTTTATTTATTTAAATCCTTAACCATGTAGAGAAAACACAGATGATCAAGATTTAGGCTTCTCCAAACCATCAGACGTGGATGCTGCCAACCAGTTCTCAGTTGCCACGTTTGTCAGACATTCTGCAGCTCAAGGCATGATCTGCAAATAAAAAAAAGGCTCAGGATGTCAGAAAAGTTGAGAACCAGGCAGGAAAAGGAAGCAATAATGTAAATATTAATGAGCTAATTAACCCCTACCATCCAGACTCTGCTGCCCTCATTGCCTTGGGATTGTCACAAGATTTTTCACATCCCAGAGGAAATACAGATGAAATATAAAATGAAACCACATTTGAAGGCTGTCATCAGGGTTCACAAGGAAACTTTTAGACAGGGATTTTCTTCAGTCCAGAAGGACACAGCACAAATTCAGAAGCTTTTAGCCATGACATCAGAAGGGTTTTGGAAAATAATCTGGCTGGGGGAGTTTAGGAAAGGGATAACTGAAGAGCAGGATAGCTGGAGCCTGTTCTGGGTTATTCCATCACTCCCTAAAAATCCAAGGTGAGTTTGCCAACCTTGGTGCAGAGCCAAGCTATTAATAGTGCAGGGGAAAAAAAAAAATCTGGGCTTATTCCAGCCTTTAAAGCCATGACATAAACCAGTCCTTGATGATCAAGGGCTCTGCTATGTGCAGAGAGATTTTTAATTTCTCTCAAAACAACTGTCATGCAAAACATTCACGTTTTCCACAGCTCAGAGCCAGTTTTTCCTTCAGTAAAGCAATATCCACAGCCCAGGAGTGCTGCTGGGGAAGGGCAGTTCCAGTAAATGCCATCAGGAGAATGTTCATGGTTGTGCTGTGCCTCACACGGGGAAGTTCTAAAGAGGCTCTCATTAGCACTCAGTGCCCATGCAGAACCCCTGGTGTGAGGAAAGCCTGATGAAAAACCCTAAACACAGATTGCAGGGTTAAAAGGAGTCAAGAAATTTAAATAAAAGAGCCACATCCTCACGCATAACCACATCCCCCAGAACCTTATTATCATTCTTCTCCAAAGCCAGTGACTTTTGCCAATTAAAGGGCTCACTGTGCACCACTGAGGCACCCTTGGCCCTGTAATGGCCCTTTAATGAGGTTCCCATTGAGCAGTGCCAGAGTTACTCACTGCAAAGCCTCAGGGTCACAATCTCAGAGCTGCTCTCCTGGTGTCCCTCAGGAAGGGACAGTGACAGCACAATGTGCATACAGGGACACTGGGGACAGGGTTTGGTAGAAGGTATGGAAAAGAAGCCAGGACACTCCAATACTGACAGTCTGATCTCACTGGATCCCCTCTGTGCCTGAAAAACCTTTAAGTGCTTTCAAACAATCCTAAAGAGAAGGAGTGAAGGACAGTGTCAGCTGCCCCCTGTCCATCCCTCACCATTCCCCACAAAGGCAAGAGAAGAGAAGCCAGCAGCAAGTGTCAGGCTGTCGAGCAATCCTGAGAGCCCACAGGGCTCAGAGCTCCAGGGAAGACATCGCCTGTTGCTGTCTGCCACCGAATGACACAAACGAGGCACTGCAGCCACGCCTGCAACACGAGCTGGGGCAGGGGCTGGGGCTGGGCAGCTCCCGGGGCTGGGGCTCACCTGGCCCGGGGCTCCTCCACCTCTGCCTCTGGAAAAGAGGGAACACAAGGAGAGCGTTCAGCTGCACCCCCAAGCCTGGTTACACTGGCACTGTTTCACTGGCACCTGGAATTTAAAAGAAGTAGATTAACAGCACAGGAATGTTTTCATTTTCTGATGGGATTAAGTGTTGCCACGCAGTTCTTACAGATCATTTCAACTCATTCTCCTGTGGCACCACAGGATGAAAGCCACGTGCAGCCTCTGCTGCACAGAACAGAACAGAACAGAGCTTTCTGTTCTGGTACATCCAGATCTCACATTTCAAGCAGTTCAGGGTTAATTTCCCCCCAATCTCCCAGCAGGCTGATGAAGGATGTCAGGCTATCAATCACTCTGAGTGCTCACGGGGTGCAGAACACACGAGCGTAGAACATAGCCTGGGTCTCTCTTGCCACTCTTTTGACACAAAGATGCCACAGCAGCCATCTCTGCAACGCCAGTGGCAGCCTGGGAGGAGCAAACAGCCCATAAACACTGAAAAAAACCGTAATTATGGCTGGATGTCCATCCCTGGAAGCGTTTATTGCAGGCTGGATGCTGCTCTGAGCAACCTGGGATAGTGGAAGGAGTCCCTTCCAAGCCAAACCATTCCATGGTTCTGTGGTATTTATAAAACAAAGATTTTATCACCTGTTTAAAAGCAGTGCTACAAAGGTATTTGTTGCACGTGGAGATATCAAATGTAAGACTCGACTTACAGCTAGATGGTTGAAGCTTTCTTGGGCAGCTTTTTTCTGAAAGATCACCCTTTATTTTTGAAGTCACATCATCTTGGTCACTTCATTTTTTTGTCCACTGCCAGTCTGAAGAAAAAAAATAAAGGAAAAAAAGCTGTTAAAAATTGTCTATTAACCATAAATTTTTTGTGAAACATGCCATTTAATGAAAATGAAAACTCTCTGAAAATCAGAGAATTACATCACTTAAAAAAGTAATACCTACTAAAGATTCATTTCAGCTACTGATATCTTTGAAAACATTTTCCGGAAAACATGAAAGCCCTAAATTTTCTTTCCTTCTTCAGTGGGGTAATTAGAATATACACAACTGTGTATGCTTTATATTACAGCTATCTATATATAAAAATTTAATACATTCGGTTCATGATATATTAATAGACTACTAATATAATTATACAGTAATAAATGTATAATAACAATAAAGAATAATTATATAGCAATAAATATATAATAATATATGAATTGATATTTTGTTTCAGGCATGATATGCCCGATTCTCAGCGCACGTGGCAGCTCCCGGAGCCCACCGAGCCCCGGGGCCGCTCGGGGCCGGGCCCGGCCGCGTGGCTGAGGGGGAAGGGCCCTTCCCGCAGCCTCACCTCGCTCGTGTCCGCCCGCCGCAGCCGCTCGGGGCCGGGGGGAAGCGGCGCCGGCCCTGAGGGAGCCTCGCCGTAACATGGCGCGGGAAGGCGCAGCCGCCTCAACCAGCCCCGGTTTCCTGCGCCGGAGGGACGCAGGGCTTCCCGCAGACTCCGCCGGGAGAAGCCGGGCCCGGTCCTGCTGAGGCGCCACCGGAGCGCCGCTCCCGCCGCCCCGCGCCCGCAGAAAGGGCGAGCCGGCCCCCGCCTCCCGCTTATATAGTGCGGGAAACGGGTGTGCCTGCGCGCCGCTCTTCCGCCGGCCAGCGCCCTCTGCCGGGCGGGAGGACCCAGAGCCGGGAGCGCGGCCGGGGACGCGGGAAGGGACACGGGACACGGAGCCCTGCCCAGGACTGCTCTAGGGCTTCCCACGGAGACACGAAGCGTGCTAAAGTATGGGTATTCCTTTCCTCAGCTGCTCCTGGAGTCCCTCAACTCCCTTGAGGGCTCCCAGCATGTCCCGGGACAAAGTGGGGACCCTCTGACCCACCCTGGGGAGCCTCCCGCCCTGCATCAGCCACCCTGAAATGCCCCAGCTTGAGGACATCCCTTCCCTCCCATTGCTGACTGCCCTGGCCAGACTCCCCATCCCATTCCACAAAGAAAAAACCCAAAAAGGGTCACAGGACTAAATCCTTTTATTTACTAAGAAGAGATGCAAGATACAAGTGGTTTCAAGTGAGATCATGAGCTCAGGGAAGCCACAGGACAGCGGCACCTCCCTGCAATGGTGACAAATTCAAGGACAGGAGCAGGGGCTGGCCTGGCTCCATTTTCCCTTGCAGTGCTCTGGACAATTTTTCGGGGCTAGAGACCCTCTGGGGCTGTGACTGCTGTGGGATCACAGTGCACAGGACTGCGGGGTCCCTTCCCCAGCCAGCCAGCTGTGCCAAGAGCCGATGCTCTGGACGCAGAGCCAGTCCCACGGAATTGGAGCAGAGGCGCTGAGCCCATCCCTTGGGCTCTAATTGCCCTCGGCTTTGCTCCGCAGCTCCTCGACGGCCTCGCTCTGCCGCCTCTTGTCCTTGGCACGGATGATGGTCATCCTGAAGAGCTTGCAGTAGAGCTCCATGGCCGCGGGGCTGTCGTCATTCCCGGGAATGGGGTAGGTGATCAAACACGGGTTGCAGTTCGTGTCCACCACCCCAACCGTGGGGATGTTCATCTTGGCCGCGTCGCGGATGGCCACGTGCGGCTCGAAGACGTTGTTGAGGGTGCTGAGGAAGATGAGGAGGTCGGGCAGGCGGACGCCAGGGCCGAACTGGACGTGGGCGTTGGTGAGGAGCCCGCCCTGCCAGAAGCGGGTGTGCGCGTACTCCCCGCACGCCCGCGCCGTGCTCTCGATCAGGTGGCAGAACTGGCGCTTGCGGCTGACGAACAGGATGATGCCCCCGCGGTAGGCGACATGAGCCGTGAAGTTGAGGGCCAGCTGCAGGTGCTGCATGGTCTGGTCCAGGTCGATGATGTCGTGATCCAGGCGGCAGCCGAAGATGTAGGGCTCCATGAACCTGCGGGGGCAGCGGGAGGGCGGCGCGGGGGACGCGGGGATGGGGTGTGCAGGCATCGAGCCCCAGAGCCATCCCGTGCTCCTGGCATCACAGGTGCTCTCTGCAGACAGCCCCTGTACCCAGTGTCTGTCCCAGCCTCACACCCTCTCAGTGCCCACAGTGGGGGCATCCCTGTGCAGGCAGTTCCAGGCTCAGACCAATCCAGCAAGCGTGGTCTGGGGAAGCATTCCTGATGTCAACAATCGCGAAAAGCATTACTCACCTGTGCCGACATCCCTTTTTGTGGCCCAGGTGCACCCGAGCATCAAAGAGATCTTTCAGGCTGAAGAGCTCCTTCACGTTGAAGAAGTCGGGGTGCCTGAGAGGCTCGGTCAGCAGCTTGTCATCCTCAGCTGAGAGAAGGGAAACAAATAATCCCTGTTTTTGGGGGGACGAGCTGGGACTGCAGAGCGGCCCCCGATGCACCACGACCGGCGGCTGCACGGCGGTGACAGCGCACGGGCATCGCCCCAGGGCTGCGGTGCCAGGGGTGCAGTGCCCGGCTCTGGGGGTGCACGGCAGCACTCACCGCGGGGCCGGCTGGCTGCCGGGGCCGGGGCTGGGGCCGGGGCCGGGACCGGGACGGTGCTGTAGAGCCGCGGGGCTGCTGCGGGAGAGAAACGCGTGTGTCAGCCACACGGGCGGGCCGGGGCGCTCCGGGCCGGGCCCCGGCGCTCACCTGCCCGCAGGAGCCGCGGCACCGCCATGCTCCGAGCCCGCCGCAGGGCACGGAGGAGGAGGAGAGGGAAGGTCAGCGGCGCTTTCCGCTTCCTGCGGGGCGGAGCGGAGCGGAGGCATCCCCGCCCTCCCCGGGGCGGTTGCGCGGCGCTCTGCGGTCGCTCCCCGCCCTGCGCGTTTGGTCGCCGGGCAACGCTCCGTCCCCGCGGCCCGGCCCGGTCCGGCGGCTCCGCCATGTCCGGCCTCAGCCCCGGGGTGCCCCGCCGCTTCCAGGAGCTCACCTTCTGCCGCGGCTACGGGTGAGAGCGCTGCCCCGGGCGCGGCCCCCGCCGCCCCGCTCCCCGCGCTACCTGTGCTCTCCCCCCGCAGGCAGCCGCAGCCCGTTCACCCCCGGTTCCGGACCCTCAACCAGACCTACGGCAGCAGGGCCCCCACGGTGCACGAGCTGCCGGTACGTGACCCGCGGGGCTCTCGGGCACGGCACGGCCGAGTTCGGCCTGGAGGCGCGCTGCCCTTATCCGCATCCATCCCCGCTGCATCCCGGCCTTGCAGGTGCATCCCTCCCCTCCCCAATCCCTTTTCTCGCCACCCGCAGAACTCCTTCCACTCCATGCCGCACAAGTTTTCGGATCATCTGGGCAAGGTTGGCATGTACAGGAACAACAGCCTGAACACGTCCCTGGAGACGAGCCGCTGCACCGGCTCCGACACCTTCATCACCGCCTACGAGCACCTGGACTTCCACCCCAGCTACAACCCCAGCGGCCCCTCGCACTGCCGGGACCAGCCGCCGTAGCCAGGACACCGCTGCCGCTTTTGTCTGGCTCGGGAAAAACGCCCGCAGCCAGCCTTGGTACTGAACGGACCCACTAGATTATAGAGGGAATGTTTTTAGGAGTAATATATTAAAGATTTAATGTGCTTAAGTGTCAGTTGGGTAGCTCATGTGAAGCATTTTAGCGGATTTGTCAGCAGCGTATAAATATTAGAAGAACATAAATTCCATATTTATCCCCTTCTCTGTCACTAATGATCCTTTACACTCTTGCCTCATGTACCACATATCATTAAAAATTAAAATCTAAACTGCTGCTCTACTATTTAATGAATAATCAATTGGCAAGTTTTCCAGAGGTATTCATTAACTCTTTGGATTTCTTGTAGAAAGTTCACATTTCTTCTCTCTCAAAACTACAAAGTTTTAAGAAATTATTCAAATAATGAGAAGTAAGCAAAAAGAAGATTATTTTTAAAGTTTTATTGGAACAACTGTAGGTACAGGCAAAGAAACTGCATCAGTTGGATGAACTGAAAGAACACCTGAACATTTTTGGCTTAAAAAGGAGTTTTTAAGAGAAACTATTCTGCCTGTCTATGGATGAGAACCAGTCCCACCTTACAGGTGTAACATAACATTAAAAATGAGCATAATATTATTCAAACTGTTTGCTAAAAATATAAATAATGAGTGTAACATTATGTCCAAACACCACTGCAATTGATACTCTTCACATGTCAGAAATATTCCGTTTGTGGCACAATCTAAGAGCTGCATATATCCCCCTCTGCTGTAAAAACACCAATAAATTGGAACAGATAAATAAACTGAGCAGAAATGGTCCTGAAAAGTTAACATTCCAAAGATTTAACATCCGAAAATAAATAAGAAACCCTCTTCTATCTGCTGTGATTCTCATATTAGACTCTAGACAATACCTGGGGCTTCTTAGAACTTCCCTTTCTTCTCCTGAAATGAGAAAATAACAAAGTGCTGAATCAATAGAAATAGTTGTGACAATGTTACAGATATTTTTATCCACAGACTTTTCTGCAGGTGGCATAATTTAGGGATAAGGCTGCCTCTTAAAAATATAAACAGAGTGGATTCTGTCACATATTTTCCCACTCCATCTGAAAACACCCACCTCTTCTTTCTTGCTTCAATTTCTTCCCTTTTTATTCTTGAAACCAGATCCTTTCAAGAGTTTGGCATGCGTGTTCAGAGGTTAGACCAAACACACTTTTTTCCAAAGAAATACTTCTACTAATTCAAAATATCATCCTAAAAATGACTCATTTTACCACACAGGATCTACCTGAAACCATCTCTTTCTACTCTGTCTTTTGAAAGGAAGATTTTCACGTTTGCAGATGAAATTATGTGAGGCTGAACTATCACCAACTGAAGGGATGAAAAATTAAAAAGCTTCTACATTAATAAAAGAAATGGGGCAGGGTTGGTGTGTTCCTGCCTCCTGTAAAGAGCAGCTACACGTCAAAACACGTGTTCCTAAAATAGCAGCAAAGAACTGGGAATAAAAAATTAAGGGAGTCCTTATAATCCCTTGAGGATCCTTGAAGATTGTTGCCAAAGCACACAAAATCAGTCACTGGGGTAAAAAATGAAGCAATAAACCTATTTTCAGATTTATCTGAGAGCTGTGGCACTGCAGCCAGGATCTGTAACTCACCAGAGCCGTGAGAAAAAACACCAAGTGGTTTAATCACTTAATATCTAAATTAACAAATTTTATGCTCTGACTGGAAAGAGAAATTAGAACTGTGCACTTTTTAAAAAAACACTTATTAAAAAACAGGCAACTTTTAAGAAGAGCTGAGTTTATGATTTCATGTTTCTACTGCATTAAGGGATTAATTGGTGTCTCAGGAGGGTGCAATAATGGGAAAAGGAGTTTTCTGGACACTGCCCTCCCTGTGCCCTCCCTGGGGCTCTCATGGGCACTATAAACAGGAAATAAAATCTGCTTTTGGAACTGCTTTTATGAAGATTCAGCCTCGAGAGATTTGTGCTGCAGTCCCAACCTTGGTACCACGTGTGGGGGGATTTATTGCCACTCTGTAATGTTTTTTATTCCTCAGCTGGTCAGCCTTTAGTGATGTGTAAGAGGGATTTCTTACTGCTCCAAACCTCCAGACTTCTGTTTTCTGAACAAGTGATGAGAACTGGGGCAGGATGAGGACACTGCCACTGGAGCCCCAGCTGTTCCAATTCCAGAGATATTCCTTGACTCACATTTAATTACACAGGAACAGATTCCACATCTTGACCACAAACACCAGGAAAGAAAACTCTCGGGGTTCTGCTACCACAAGCACCATTCTCACCTCCCAAAAGCCACCCCTTTGTATTTTGTAAATTCTCCTCCTTCATTTTTTGTTACAAAGAATTAATGACATCCTCAGTCAGGAAGGAAACACAAGGAATTGTTACTCAAGATGATGACACAAACCATAGGAAACACTCCAGTTTCAAGGTCCATGGGCAGAACCCCATTTATTAAACATTAGAAACTCAGCAATGTACACCAGTTCCTATATACAAATCAAGTTCATCAATTAAAAAAAAAAAAAAAGTGCTGTTTGAAATCAGGTTTTATTTAAAGCACAAGGTAACTGGAATTGCATTTTAACTGGGAGTGGATCAGGTCACAAGTGGTACTGAGGACACAGACACAGCGACAGGGGCACGAGACACCTTTGAAATCTTATTGTGGATTTACTGAAAACTTTTGAGGGGCAACATTCAGCTTTTTATACAAACAGTACAGAGTGCTTCCAACATCTCTAGGAAAATTAAGTATACAGTATAATCCTTTTAAAGCAAGGTACTTGGAAAACTTCTAGTTTAAAATACCAGCCTATTGACCTATTCCAAACAAAAGGCTCAAATCCTGCAACAGAATCAAGGCAGAGCAAAAGATAAATCTGTCAAGAGGGAGTGCAGGCACTGAGCTAAGGAAAAACCACTTTTCCAAGGTATCCTACCACAAAATGGAGATGAGCTAACACACACTGACCTTTAAACAACCCGGCCAGCCAACCCCAGGGCTACAAAAAGGCGGCTGGACAGTCAGAAATGCCAAGTGAGCACTAGAAACATGTTCCAAACGTAGCTGCACGACAGCATAAACACACCAAGGATGTTTATTTCTCTACATGCCACAGTTACTACTCTATGCTACACCGTATTTTGCCCAAATTCTGCATCACACCAGGGACACCGTGGGATTCTGGAGCTAGTCTTGGCTGCTTTTTGCTCCATTCTGCAAGTTTAAGGCCAGCCTGGAGGAAGACTCCTGAAGTGACTGAGAAACAAAGTGATGCTAAGTGGTGGTTTGGCTGAGAGAAGTTCTGCAGAAGAGCAGACAAAGAGAATATCAGATCAATTCACAGGGACAAGATGTGAGAACAAACTCCTCCAAGGACTTCACAACACAAAAATGAAAATGAAGGAGCCAACAGCTCCAATTTATACCTTTTGAATTTGCAGCGAAACCAATGTGAGGGCACATTTTTGTGTGTGTGATGTGAATGTGCTACTTCAATCCCGTTGAAAGTCAGTACAAATAAAAAGATAGTGAAAAATTGCTTTATTCTGGCTGCTGGGAACAGAGGCAGAGAAAGAGCCTGAAGAAAGAACAGTGCTGAAAATATCCGTGGCTGAAAAATTCCGTTTGTGTTGTGACTTCCTACAGCAAACCCAGCTTTGCTTTATTGCACCAAAATTGTCAGTGAAAAGTTCACAGAAATGTAACATTTTAAAAAACACTTCTGAAAAGTTAAGGGCACTCAGTTCCAGAAAATTCATTCAGGAAACCAAAAGCCATCACTGGGTAACTGCAGGGCATCAAAATGAGAGAGTTGAGAGTAACGAGGAATTGTTTGAGCCCTGCAGGCCCGACAGTACAGAAATCCAGGGAAATCCAGGGAAATCATATAGTCTGAACAGACACACTCCTTCACTTGTCTTGGACTGCAATTGTGCTTGGAATCATCTGCTAGCAGGAGGCTCTGGGTATTCAAAGGGACTTTGAGCAGCTGCTGAGATCACTTTGCACAGGAGGTGCAGACAGAGCCATCCACTCCATTTACCTGAATTTGCATTTGTATCTTCCAGGCTGGATCTCCACACCCACAGCTGCACTGAGCTCTGCTCACCCCACAGTCCTCAGGGTGGGAGCACTGAGCTCCCAGCAAAACCCACCCCACAGCACTGTCCTGAGGCAGCTCAGATGTGGCCAGTGTCACAGCAGCTGTATCCAAGGCTGTCTTTTCCTAGGATCCCTTAACAGGTTCCCAAATAAATTCTGTGCGCAAACAGGTTTCCCTTTGAGAGACAATTTGAGGCCTCATAATTTAAAGTGTGATTAGCCAATATCTTATCTACAGTAACTACAGCATCCTGTAGGAATGCAAGCCCTAAAAATCATTATAAAAAATATTTCCTTAGAGCACTTTAAATAATTTACAAAATTCTACAAAAGCTACTTATGTCTATCTGTGATATCCCTGTTAAATAGAATTATTTTCACATTAGTGTGTGTATGATATACAGGTATCAGCATCTCCCACGGCCTCTTCTTTCCTGTCTCAAGTTTTAACAAGGTAATTACAATCAGAGTTATTTTATAAAAAGACTGCTAGTGTAAAAAAAAAAAAAAAAAAAAAAAGTACTTACATATTTGAAACCTTTTTTTCCAAGAGGGAACCTGGGCAGTTCCCTGCAGGTAGGTCAGTAAATTTTGCACAGGTTTTGGTTAAAAATTCCTGCCCTTGGTGTACTTCACTAACAGCTTCCCTGTTCTGCAGGACAGGTGCTTTTCCTTCCATTTTGGAGCTGCATGCCTGAATTTCTTCCTGCCTGTCAACTTTTTCTTCCTTAATGCACATCTGCACACTGTTATCTGCACATGCTCCTCCACTATTATGCACTGCTGCTGCTGTCACACTGAATTCCTGCCTTGGGCAAGCTACACTTGGATCTGGCCTCTTGTCCAGCTGGTTATTCCCTCCCTTACTGCCCAGCTGAGCACTCTGCTGAGCTGGCTCTCTGCTGACTTTATCTGCTTTCCCCACACTGCACTCAGGGCGTGGGGGATCTGCAGTGGAGTCAGCCCACTGGTGGGTATCTCCTTCCTTGATCCACATCTGGGTGCTCTCAGCTCTGGAGGTTCCTTTGCAGACCTTATCAGCTTTTCCTGCTGCCACGCTCTGTTCCTGTGAGGGGAGGCTGGAGTGGGACTGATGCCCTGGAGCATCAGCCTGCCTGCAACCTTCAGCTGCCTCTTTGAGACACTCAGCTCCTGCACCGCCTCCTGCTACGTGGGGACTCGCCCCTCCCACAGGGAGTTTCTGAGAAGAACTGGGTGCTTTTATTGCTGGTGTAATTTCCCCACTAAATTCGCCTTTTGGCAAGGGGTTAAGTGCATCTGTGTCCTGGGAAGCTGCCTCCATTCCCAAGGCACTGCTCTGGGTGAGCAAACACTCTGCTTTCTGCTTTTTGTTCAAAAGCATCGATTTCTTCCTGTCCCGGGCGTATTTCAGACCTGCAATAAATTTACTTGAGATTTTTAGTTGGAAGGTATTCTTCCTTTTAGATCTGGGCTTTGCATTCATGACTTTTCTCACTTTACACCCTTCATTTCTGCTGGGTTTTGGGGGCTCTGTGTTACGGACGTTCCTTTTACCTGTGGCACTCCCAGGTAACTCCCCAGCAGCACCACCTTTGACCCCCCCCAGTCCTTGCTTAGCTTTTGACTGACCAGTAGTAGAAACATTCTCTGCAGAGGAAGCACATTTTCCACTGCCAGCTAACATTGCACTTTTCCCTTCTGTTCTCTGAGAGTTCTTCACCTCCTCAGTTTGCTGAGCTACCTCAGTCTTTTTACTCTGACCCAGCATGAGGCTGATCTCGTTTTCCACCGGCTGCTGCTTCGCTTTTCCTTTATTACCACTTTGTTTGGTCGCTCTAAATAGGTCCAGACTTGCATCACCTTTTTGCATCTCTGAATTGCTTGCAGAGTCTTTAGCCTTTTCTGCCAAAAACCTCCTGATTTCTTGCTCGATGCTGTCATCGCTGTCCACTGAGCTGCTGTCACTGGCGTCTGACACAGCTGGGAAAGAACATTTTCTATTTTTAGCCCCCCGCTGGTTGGAAACCGGTTTAGGTTTATTGCCTTTTTTAAGCTGTAAGTTAAACTCCAGGTTCTTCATGGTTTCTGGCTTGTCATTGGAAAGTCTGATGTTGTCTGGAGGGTTCCTGACTGCATTTTCCCTCACAGCTTTCCTAGGTTTTGAGAGGCAGCTTTTTACCAGTGAGGGATTTTTACATTTGCACTCGTTTTGTTGAAGGCTACTGATCTCATCCAGCAGCTGAGCTTCTGTCTCACTGAATCTGACTTTCTTCTTGCACTGAGCTTTCTGGTCCTTGGATTTCTTCTTTAACTTCCTTTTAGACCGTAACAGGTCCTTGATAGCACTATCCAAGTCCTCATCACTGTCCAGAGAGCTGCTCTCATCACCTGACCCCTCCCTCTCTGGGGTTTGGGTGGCGTTTTTTATAGGTTTTCTTGTGCCACTCTGAACCTGCATAAAAGGGTTTGCAGAGTCCAAGGCCACACATCTGCTGCCATCTGAGCCAGACAATTTGGGAGACATCAGCTGCTGCTGCCTCGGGTCTTTATTACTCTGAGCATCCTGGAGTTCTGCGGGGTTGCTCAGGGCACGCTCCTCTTGGAGCGTGGGGAATTTACCTGGCTGGAAAAGTCCCATCTCCAGATGTTCAGGTAGTTTTGACCCCCCTTGTTTTGCTGTTCTGCCTTCCCTTTTAAGTCTCCTTTTCCGACTCAGGGATAATTTCAGAGTTTTGGGCAGAGCAGGCTCAAGGGTCCCGGTGAGGCTGTTTGGATCAGAAGGCAAAGGCATCTGGATGGAGCGTGACAGGCTGGGAGGTTTTGTTCCAAGGTTTTCTGACTGTGCTTTCAGAGCCAAAAAAGCCCTGATTTCTTGCTCTATGCTGTCATCACTGTCCACAAGGCTGCTGTCACTTTCACAACGGGAGGAGGAGAGAAGCTGGGGAGAAAAGAAGGAGTCTGCAGTGAGGGATTTGTTGTCACTTCCCATTTGGGATGGCATGATTGTTTTGGAAATATCCAGGATAGCTTCTGCACACATGAGTTCTGCAGATGTGTCTGCTCTGCAAGAGGCCTGCAATGTGAGCTCACAAGCAGCAATCTTGTTTTCTGGAAGTGCAAAATGTCTGGCTTTTTTCAGTGGTTTAAACAGCTTATTGAAGTCATCGCTGGTGCTTTCTAATCCTGTTGACTTGGAATTAATTTCTTTTCTCTTGTTGCTTATAGGATTTTTATGGATTTCTGGTGAGGCACTTTTTGTGGAGCTAATTGTCAGGCTGGCAGAAATGTCTGCCATGCCCTTTGGATCAAATTGTTCCCTCTGCAAAGGGACACAGTTTGCTGCATGACCTGCCTCCTTCCTGATTTTCTCCAGCTGGTAAAGCTGAATGGCTTCTTCGATGCCATCATCGCTGCTCGAGTCAGAAGTGTGCATGCTCTCCTTGGTAAGTGCTTCCCTTGGCTCCCAGTAACGAGTTCCACTCCCCTCATTCTGCTCCACGAGCCAGGGCTGGCTGGCAGTGCCCACTTCTAGATATGCTTGCTTCACCTGGCTGAAATCACTGGGCTCTGCTTGGATTTTTGACTGCAAACACTTGGACTGGGCGCTGGATTTCTGCAGCTTGGGATGGTGTCTCAGGAGCAGTGCATTACAGCCTTGCTTTATAGCACCACAGTTTGTTCTGCTTGTTGCTTCTTTGTTGCATTTCAGGACAGATCTCACACGGGAATCTTTTTTATCCTCCTCAGTAACACACTTACTAATTTCTTGCTGCTTCTTCTCATTCAAGAACTGCACTATTTCAGCTTGTATGCTCTGTTCAAAGGAGTCATCGCTGCTGATGCTCTGAGGGGAAGCAGGCTGGAGCCTTTTCCCAATTCCCAGGTGGTCAGACAGGTACTCTTCAGACAGCATCTCGGCTTTCAATTTCACAGGGAGGAGGTTACTTGCCACTTTGCTCTGGGAGAATTCTCTCTTAAACCTTTTGTCTCTGCTCACATTCTCAGAACGCTCCGCATTCCTTGGCAACGACTGGGCACTTTTGCTTTTTGTTTTCAAGTACTCTTGAATGGCTTCCTCTATACCTCGGTCCACAGAGTCGTCGCTGTCAGAATCGAGCAGGAGAGTCCCAAATTCTACATTCTCTTCCACTTCGCTGCCATCAGAATCCTCAGGGCACCCACACTGGGTGTACTGAGGGTGCTTCCGCAGCAACGTGCTGCTGGATGTGACTCTGGTACCGGCGCCCTTTTCTCCCTTCTGTTTCTTCTGCATAACACAGCCACACTCATTGTTCATACCCAGGGCAGGCTCTTGGCTTTGCAGGTTGTTTATGATCATCTGAACTTTGGCGCTCACAGAGGTTCTGCTGACGTTGCCGTCGGATTCGGGGAAGCAAACGGGGTATCTACAATTCCTTGCTGGTCCAAAGGACTCCCATTTTGTCTGAAGAGCTACCAGAGGAGGAGCATCCATAAGGAACATTCTAGCAGACCACAGAAAATCCACGATGGAACAGATTTTCAGACCGGTCTCTCCTCCATCCTAAAACAAAGGGGAAAAAGAATGGAAAATATTAAGCATGTGCCTTCTAGAAATGCAATGTAATAATCCTGGTAACACAAACTGTAAATTATTAACACCCAGAACTACTGTGCCAGATAATCGCAGGATTTACTCCTCAACATCACTTGAACAGGTAAATCAGTCACTACTGCCACTGGGGATAAGGCAGAGCACTCATCATTTGTGGTTTGTAGTATTTTCTGGCAAAATCATAACCCAGTTCAGGTAATTCACTTCTGAAGCTCTTCCTGAGCTTTCCAGTCCTTTTTGCACGTGCTCCTAAATAATGATGCACTGCCCAGACCCACAAAGACCCACTGTGATGGTATTCAGTGCCCTGGTGTGTGCAATCCCCTTTGCACTGAGGTTGTCTGAATACTTTCACAGAAAACTTTGTGGCAGGAGGGAAGGAACAGTTTTAAGGAATTCTTTCATAGTGGGAGTGGAGAACCCAGCAAAATATTCTGCTTGTTGTTTCCTTTGGCATAAGTGCCCTTTTGAAGGATCACGCAGCTCAGCTTTCCAGTTTTCCAACGAAAGCAGCACTGGCTGTGTCCACATGGTGCAGGATGGGTGGATGTGGAGAAACCTGGACCATCACCTGGGATGGTGGGACACAAAGCAACTCCTCCTACTCACACAATATCCCAAAACAGCTTTTACTAGATCTGACTTGGCATTAAACACACACTGCTGAAGGACTTGGGGCAGCTCAGAGAGAAGGAAAGGGAACTTATTTCTTCCTGAAACACACTCTACAGCAATAACCCCGAGACATCAGTCATCCGGCCTCACTGCAGGATAAAAGCTCTTGGCAAACACAGATCTTGCGGAGTGCACAAAGGCAGGATGAAGATTAAGAACTATTCTTTGTGTTCCAGTAGAAACCGCAGACAGAACGAAGCTTTGGTTTGTGGAAGAGTGGAAAAAGCCTCCCACAAAACTCCAGTTAACACCCCAAAGAGTTCAGCACCCCCACATGGTCCCATGAGGGTTGAAGGCTTCACCTGCAGCATCATTTGGTAGGATCAAGGGTGACAGTCACTCCCAAAAACTACAGCAGCTGGGTGGCTCTCCAAGCCCAGGCTCCACACAAACACAGCAGATCTCCAACTGCAGTGGCACTGGACTCTGCCAATGTACAGGCACACAATTTTCCCTCTGAAACCTCCCTGACCTTGCACTTGTCAATTATTCTCTAGTTCTGGTTTCAAATTAATCAGCGACATTAAATATTTTAAAGGATTAATGACTCTAAACTCTTAAAACCTTCCATTTATTTACTGAGAGTAAGGTAACAGACAACCAGGGAAGACAATTCTTCATCACTCTTCGCTTGGGCAAATATAAATTAAAAACATTTTTCCTCGTAATAAGCAGCTAAGGATCAAAAAGACAGAAATTAGGATACCTCATTACCTTGAAGCAATGCAATTAACACACTTTAGCTCCCAGCTTCATTAAAAAATAAAACCCCAATGTTTTTCCTATTAACCTATTTCCACAGTTTTCAGGGAAGGGGCAGGTGCCACTATCCCACAGCTGGACTGGGGGTCCTGCAAGAATTACATGGGACTGGGGTGAATTTTTGTGTCCCAGCACCCACCCAAGGCACCCATGGAGACTGTGAAGGGACATCTGGATGCTGCCTGAGGGGGGACATGAGGGGACACTCACCCAGGGGATATTCACAGAGGGTGTGAGGGGA
>VZUA01022244.1:0-11764 GCA_013401035.1 Horornis vulcanius | reverse complement strand
ATTTTATTTTCTGGTTTGCTTTCACCTTCCAGACTCCGACACCTGAAGAACAAAACATTCAGCCATGTGTTAAAGTAGACTTTCTCTTCCTGATACAGTCAAATTGTACAGTCTATATCAACTGCCAGGATATCTGATGAGGTAGCCCAGGCCTTTCTGTCCTCTTTCTGGAAAGTAAAGAAAAAAAAAAAAAAAAAAGCCAGAGACAAGTTTATATTCTTTATACTCTTCATTGGGTATGTGGGGTTTATTATGTTCTGGGTTTTTTTGAATTTACTTTGACCTTTTAAAGAAATCACCTGGAGAACCATTCCACTTGAAACTGTCACATGCCCCTTTTGGAAGAGGCAAAGATCCTTGAAAGAAGAGATTGAAGAGCTCATTGTAGATATACTGATCTAACCTATGACATTTGAATTACAAAAGAGATCCCGGGAAGGAAAGTGGAATGGATCCTGGACATCCCTTGTCCCACTCAAGCTTGTTTTCTTCATGAGCAAATTTTGAACAATTTTCTTGTTACTACTTTTCCTCCATTCCTTCAGAGTCCCCACCTAGAGCAGCTTAGTAAATGTAAGGAACAGACCATTCTTTGAAGAGTCTACAAAAACAGAGGAGACAGGAGACATTAGCACTCCATCACAAAACTATTGTTGCTATCACAGCATTCAATTCTTGTTATGGCTAGTAATTCCTCTAATTAACTATTCATTTTAACATTTTAACCTTTGTGTTTACCTGGAAGCATATGAAAACTTCAATCCAAATAATAAATTCCTAGTTGTAGATAATCTCTTGGATAGCATCAAGCAGGTTGCCATTCCAGGCTTACCCTATTCAGGCTGTAAATCCAGTGCAAGTCTTAAATAAGTTTTCTTGGTCTGTACAACAATCTCACCTGTCTGATATTCAGTGGATGATGGAGGAAGAGTTGCAGTTAGTAGTTCTTGGAAGGCTTTATTGTGTGTGTTCAGATTACACTAGAATAATGGGGAAAATAGTAAATGAGATTAGTTACCAGATGATTTCCTATAGAAAATGCTAGTTTTCACTGTCACTAAGACACAGAGAAGACATTGCAGGCTGACTGTAGTAATCAGGCTTGGTATTTTTCTGTTTTAGAGAACAGCAGGTCTTTTACTATTCATTTCCAAGAGCATCACCCACTTTGAATTCTGTTCTCACTGCATGCTGAAAAAGAGAGGAGATTTATAACATCTCCAGCATCATGGCCTGTCTGGGAGTTGCCCTTCTTCTGCACAGAACACCACAAGTTTACAATTACTTAATAGCATAAATTATGCCAGAGGTCAGCCAGTTTTCATCCTATACCAATAAAGTTATATTCTGTTTGATGTCCTTTAAGGACTCTGGAAGTCCTATTCTTTTACAGACCTGTCCAGTACATGATCCTGTAACATGATTGTGTATTGTCCTTAGTAGCTTACCACTTGAGTAAGTATTGTCTTGACTTACGGAAAAGTTTGTTCATAAAATGTGAAACCTAGAAAATTGTATCTGAGGGAACACAGACAAAGAGAAAATAAGTCCTAGTTGTGCTGATATGTCCTCATTGAATCTCTTCAATAGGTAGAAAAAATCGTCTTTGTAGCTCCTGCTCAGAACAGGAGTCAGACATCATTATAGCGTGAATCACCAGCAAAGATGTCTTTCTCCCATCCTAACAAACCCATTTCCCTCAAGTATCCTGATTCTTTTCTCTCACAAAGGTGTGGGACTGTAGTAATTTTTGACTTCAAAAATGATTCTCAATCCATTTAAGTTTCTGACAACCAAATTGAAATTCTCATATCCCGATAAATGGAGTAAAATTGGAAACAATCTTTCTATATTTTAAACTCCAAAATGATGAGGCAGATGTCCGTGAAACGTTAAGTAAGGTTTCTTGTTGATGCTAGTAATATGTGCCATGAGAAAGTCACATATCCAAACCTATCTGAAGAGCACTCTTTCTTTCTGGGGAGAGCTGGCTAATGAGATGATTAGAAGAGGAAGAAAGTCTGAGCAGTGCACCTTTAGTGCATTTGTGCAGAGAAAAAAGGATGCCACTGTAACCCACAGAATGATGTCTCATTTCTGCTCCATATTAACTCTCCTCTCTTGACTCTAAGCAGCTGTCTTTGTGTGGTATGGAATGGAGCTGTGCTCTGCTTTGGGTCATTCCATAAACAGTTTCCTTGTTTGAATTCAACTCATACTCACTGGCTTTTCACAGAAGTGACGTGCACCACAGAAATCTTAAATTCCTCTCCCCACTCTAGAACAAACTTACACAAGGCAGAAATAGCCATGTTCAGGTACATGATATGGCAGGTATTCCTAAAGTATATTCCCAAACCATAGAGCATAAAATCCCCAAAGAAAACCCCAAAAGCAAACATGGTCAGATAATGTTGCTGTATCTCTGAGCTGCTGGCAAAAGGAAGAATATTGCATACAACTCCTCAGTCTTTGCTAGACCTTGCTAAACATTTGAGCTGAAGTCAAGTAACTCAGGTCACTGCGAAACATTCTCTCATGACCAGTATCATAATCTGTTCCTTTCCTAGATGTTTATGCCGTATTTCTGCTGTTTCTTTCATTGTTTTAAGCTGCCCATTTTGGGGACTCATGTGTCATAAATGCAAATATAGAGAAAAATCTGCAGAGGAGACTGAAATTCTGTCCTTGTTCTGTCAAATAGCAACATCAACCAGGGAAGCATGTGAGATGCCACAGAACATAGCTAAAGGCAGAGATGACAATTAGATGTGGTGTATATGTGCTCCAGTTCACCAAAGGTCAGGGCATATGAGCTTTGAAATGGTTCACAAGATGTGTGAAATGTGCCAGGGAAATGGCTCATGCTGGAAGTTTCACATGCAGGAACTATAAAGTACTTTGATCTATAAAGATCAAAACATGTGCCTTTTAGCTATTGCCTGGGCATATGTGGCCAGGCAGGGTGGAAGGTGGAAAGGATGTTAGGAAGTAGATAGAGAGTTATCAGAAGTTGTGGGAAATATAGGAAATGAAACAGAGAGAGGCACTCAGGTACCAAGGAATTCTCTCAGTGCAGGCTGTGGAACAGCAACGATGATCTCTCAGTGAAGGCAAACCTGCTGCAGGAACAGCACTACGAAATGAGTTTAGGTAGACAGGCATCACTTTTATCAGTAGACTGTGAATGGTGTGCAATTGCATTTCATTCAGGGAGGTATCCAACATTCAGCAGGTGACAAATTTCCTTAGAAAAGGTCCTTCTATTCCTCTAGTCTGCTAACATCCACTTCAGAGGGCAGAGGCTGTCCCTCTCCTAATGGCAGGCAAGAAAAGCAGAGTGGAGCAGAGCTACCCAGTACACAATCTTAGCAACAGCAGCTGTACAGGCATTTAGAGGGAAGAAATTTTCCAAGGATCAACCTAGTCAGCAAACAAGAGGTTGACACTACCTTTGTATCTGATTCCATGAAAGGGATCCTCCTGTTGTTCATTGTTTAAATGTCAAAGTTATGACAGGACCAGAAACTGGAATCACTGGAGAAAAGAAGCTGCAGAATCCTCAGTAAATTAGCAGTGATAAATATTTGAAGGATTTTTTACATCTTGCTGGCCTGTGATTGAAAGCAGGGTTAAACACAGTAGACCCTGTCTTCCATTTGTATCCCAGCGTCAGGAAGAGACAAACCCACAGAACACTGACGTATGGGTTAAATTGAAACCTTCCTGAAGATGTGTTAGAGGCTAAAAGAATTATCTTTTATGAGCTTTATGGCTCATCATTAGAAAATAATAGATGACATGTCTTTAATCACCCATGCTGTTGCTCCAAGCTGGCAAATATCCAATGAAGACTTCAACATTATTTTTACAGGTAGGTGTAAGAAGTTCAGTGAGACTGCACAGTGTTCAAATCAGGCCTGAAGGCTGCACCCATCCTGGTAAGTTAGCCCAGGAATATCCCAGACATCTCTAGGAGCATGGTAGGGGTTGACCCCTTAGTAAACTGTCTTAGTTTCCACAGTAAGTGGCTGGATGCCAAGCACTTGTGGCAAATGTTCCCTGAAAATTCTTGTTTGGGACAGTGGGCAGCTAATCAGGAATATGGATCAGTCTATCAGTCCCTGCAAATATATACCAGGAATGCTCCCTGACAAATCCAAACCCATTAGTATAGGTACAGAAAATATTATTTACAAGATCAATGCTAAACTGAAGAAGTAATGTAATAATATCTCTAAATTTCTCAATAATCAGTGTGACACTGAATTAAAAACACAGTCTCTCATTCTGGATGTAATTGAGTCAACAAAGGATATCCTTGGATTATTTTAGCTGTGTTTTGGCCATCTCTCTACGTCTTTACCAACATCTAACCAAGTGATGGTCATTTGAAATAGAAATAACTACCTGAAGTAAGTTATTGACATAACTACTGAGTCATTAAAATTCACAGCCAAGCAGAATACATCCTGTGCACCACTATCTGGCTTTCAACAAACCTCCAAGAGTAGTTTCTTACATTGCCTTAGCTGATGCATGGAATAGGGTTGAGGTTACTGCCTGGTTTCTTGCACTGCTGGAGTTGCTCTCTCCTGCATTAAGAGAAGCTGCAGCACAGGAAAAACATTGTCAGTTATCACTAAATTATTGGAGATGTCAATGCAAGAAAATCTCTTAAGTTCAGGCTTTGAATATGAAATAATTTTTTCTGTTAAGGAAGATAAGTAAGCAGAAAAAAAAGCATGCTCATGCAAAAGCAAAGTTACATTGCAGTTACTTAAAAATGAAAAAAAAACTTAAAAATTAAGGCTAGAAGGAAGTTTTGGAAGAGAAATAAAATATAGAACCGACTCTCAACCCTAGTACTTTTAATTCTGTTATGTTTTTGTGTTGGTTTAACACAGCCTGGCTTTTAGTGGGGGTGGGAGAAGATGCCAAGGCAGCTTCTGAGAGAGAAGCTGCTCCAAGATTCTGCTATGTCCACTAGAGCCAATCCCTGAAGGTTCTGATGATGGACATATTACAAGCCCCACTAGAGAAGTTTATAATGCTTCTGTGATGACATATTTAAGAAGGAAAAAATCACACACAATTTCTCTTTCTTCTTTGGAGGGGTGGGGAGGAGGTGATGGGGACTATCCTGGTGTGGCTGCCAGGGGGCAATCCCAATGCAGCTGCTGGCACCGTGCGGCTGATGGCCAAGCAGCCAGGGCTGAGAGTGGCCACCGCCATCTCGGCACGGCTCACAGTGAACTGTGCCTGCTTGGCTGCTTTTAGCCAGGTGTGCTGCAAACAGAAAGGCAGAAGTGGCAGCAGCAGCTTCTCCTTTTCGGTGCCCACATAGAGAGAGGCGCTGAATGGCGCCGGTGTCACGGTGGTTGGCACCGGCCGCGTGGCTGCTGCGGGGAACACGTGGCCGACAGCAAGGGACATGAGGAGCAATTCCCCAACGTGGAGCCCAGAGGGGATCAACCTTTCAGTGCTGCAGAACTGTATTAGAACTTTTCAATTGATAGAACTTGAGAACAAACAATCCTACAGACAGCAATTCTCTCCCAAAACAGAGAAAAGGGAAAAGATGAAGACACATGGTGACGCCTAGGTCAAAAGTGACACTAAGGTGAAAAGGAGGGAGGGGGAGGAGGAGGTGCTCTGGGTGTCAGAGCTGAGATTCCTCTGCAAGCCATGGTGAGGACTGTAATATAACAAACTGTTTCCCTGTAATTCATGAAGTGCGTGGGGGGGATGCAGAATTCACCCACAGCCTGTGAGAAAAAGATGCTCGTGCTGGAGCGTCTGGATGCTGAAAAGCTGTGATCTGGTAGGAAACTTGAGCAGAGAGAGAGAAGATAGAGAAAGAGGACGCTTGCTTCCAAACTAGAACAGTTCATCCTTAGAAGACTACACCCCATGAATTAATACGACCCACACCATATAGTTCAGGAAGACTATTTTGCCCGTGGAGGGACTCACATCAGGTTAGGTAGGACTGCTACTCATGAAAATTAGAACCATGTTGGGGAAGTTCACAGAAAACTGCCTCCTGTGGGAAAGCCTCCATAACATGACAGAGGAGACTCCTCTCTCTAAGAAAACTGAAGAAAGATTTTTTAAAAGTTACAAACTGACTAAACCCCCCACGTTTTGTCTCTCTGTGCTGTCAGTGGGAAGGAAAGAAGGGCTGCGGGGAGGGGGAACTCTGTTCTAAAAGTTTATTTTAGTTCTCATTATCCTCTTTTAATTAAGTTTATAAATTTTGTTTATATTTTTAAGTTTTGAGCCTGTTTTGCTCTTAAGGTGTTTCCTCCTAATCCTTATCTTACTCCATGAACCTTCTGGTTTTTCTTTCCCTTCCTCTGCTCAACTATAGCAGAGAAGAATGAGTGAATGGTTTTTCGTGGGTGCCTGGCTTCTAGCCAGTGTGAAACCCCGACAGCTTTCTGAATAAAATTATATATAATTTTTCCAAGTTATAAGAAGATGTGGGTTTTCCCAGTAAAAGGATAATTTTAATAAGTGTTAAACAGAAAACGACAGTCCTCCTTCCTCAAAAGAGCAAGAAAGAAGACAAATTAAAAAAAAAAAAACTCATTTTGCAGGCAGTAGTTAGTATTAAATCTGCAAGAAATACCATTATAAGGTGCCAAGGATTACTGCAAAATAAGATGGTTATGTTACAATTCATAGGGAGCTGGAAAACTGGACCAACAGCAATCTGACATAGAGCAAGAAGGGAAAATACAAAGTCCTGCCCATGGAGAGGTAATAATTCACTCTGGGTGGCAACCAGCTGGACAGCAGCACTGTACAGGAGGACCTGGGGGTCCTGGTGGACAGCACGCTGACCATGAGCCTGCAGTGGGCCCTGAGGATGACTCAAGGACAAGAGTTGCCAGCAGGCTGAAGACAGAAAGCCTCCTCACCAAGTTTGTCTGTTGACCAACACCCCAGAGGGCTGTCTGGCCCTTCAGAAGGATCTCAGTAAGTTAGAGACCTGGGCAAAGAAGAAACATCTGAAATTCAACAAAGGCAAATGCAGGGTCCTGCACCTGAGGAAGAATAACCCCATGCACCAGCACAGGCTTAGGCTAACCTATTGGAAAGCAGCTCTGTGGAGATGCATGCCCTGGTGGACAACAAGCTGTCCAAGAGCCATGAAAGACCAGAAAGAACCTTATGGAACCAGAACACCTTTTGTACAAGAAGAGCAGGAGAGACCTGTGACTGTTTAGCCCAGTGAGGTGAAGATTCAGGGTGATATTAACAAAATATTTAAATAGCTAAACGGAGGGAATAAAGAAGAGGGAGACTAACTCCTCTTGGTGGTGCCCAGTGGCAGGATAAGAGGTAATGGGCACACACATATGTGAGAGCACACATTTTTGCTTCTGGTTTTGATTAAGCACTCAATCAAGAGGCTGTGGAGTCTCCAAAGTTGCCGACTGCCACGGACAAAGTGGGCAACCTTTTGCAGCTGAACATATGTGAGGGAGTGAACTAGACAGTCTCTGGTTGTTCCTGCCAATGTCAGCTGTCTTAGCTGTGATGCAACTTTGTGAGTTTGTGATTGTGAGGTGGATCACAGTGAAACACACTTTTTTCCTGATTTCTGCCCTAGAAATACAAAAATATCAATTAGAGAAATGTGTTGCTTAGTGTGATTTTTATGCCAGTTCAAGTTAAGAGTTTAAGTTAGTTTTTATGTTACCATATAGAAGTCTTGTGTGGAGAGGTTACTGGCCTCATTTAAGTAATTTATTGACCCTACAATATGTTAACAGGAATGTACACACTTCATCCTTTAGAGTGTTTATTGTATAAAGCACCACCTTTCACACTTCAGCACTGGAAGATACTTATCAAATCACAGTATTTAGAAACAAAACATTGTTCCAACTCTTCAGGAGCTGATTCTACAGAGCTAAACATTACAAAATGTAGCC
Source organism: Horornis vulcanius (assembly GCA_013401035.1). Classification (NCBI taxonomy): domain Eukaryota; kingdom Metazoa; phylum Chordata; class Aves; order Passeriformes; family Scotocercidae; genus Horornis; species Horornis vulcanius. The sequence continues at coordinate 3,818 of VZUA01022244.1, read as the reverse complement.
CATGGCAGACTTCCTCCAAATATTTAACTTGTTCACTTTATATCTGTAAAACAATGATGTCTTTGACCTGTAGCATTCAAAATCCTTCTGTCAGTGTATAGATTTATTTAAAAAAAAAACCCAAATGAAACCAAAACCCCTAAAGATGCCTAAACTGTTCATAAATATGGATCAAAATTGTAGCAAATGTCATTGTCTCTAAATTACTTACTGTTTAGAGGGGAAAAAAACTGCCAGGAAATAAAGATTTTCAGGCTAGTCTAGAATGAGGTCACCTCCATAATTATTAAGAGTTACTTAATAATTACTGCCAAATGTGATTGGTTTTTATTTGGTCATTTACATACATTATTATTCAGAAAACGTAATTCATAGACTTCACCATTTCTATAAACTGAATGTGGGTCTTCCTCTTATCTCTCTCAATTTCACACCATGCTGTGCCATATGACCCCCCACCTTTCACACCCTACTGGTCTTTTGCTGACATCATTTTAACCCTGCTTTTTAGTACTTTCAAAGGAGTAAACAGTTTTAGCTTCCATTGTTCACATGCTCCATTTTGTATTATCTTAAAACAATACTTAGCAGAAGGGCCAGCAAAAATCCTAAAATAATGAGATCTACTTTGGATCCTGTGTAGGTATCTCCACTAATGTTGCCCATTTTATCTATCTAAGTTCTTGGTTTGACTAACTTGCTGTTCCTTCTGCAGCCTGATCCCTTATCCAAATAGCTCATCTTTTAAAACTTTCTCCTGCTAATTATGCTAATCAAGTTACACCAAGCTTGTTTCTCAGTCCTCTAGTTTAACTGTTGAGACCCACTCCTGCTCCACAGCCATTTTTGTCAGTCTCTTTAGAAGGTGGAACTTTTATCTGATATAGATAAAATATTTTGAGCTCCCGGAATACATATAAATTTGAGAAAACTGTAAAAGAATCCACTTTAAACCAAAGAAGAGAGCTAAAAGGAAACACTTGGAATGCAACAATAACAAACCAATTATCCATAAGCTTCTTTTGCCTATCTCTACCCATACTAAAAGCTTTCCCAAACCTCAACCCATCACAAGTACCCTTGTTTGTTTTATTTGAAGAATAGCATTGTGTAAATTGTTCTGTTCAACCAGCTTATAAAACCCTGTAATTCTGATATGGAAGAAACATGCAATACAAAAAACCTGCATTCTTTTCAAATTGCTTCTAACTGCTTTTTTTTTTTTTTTTTTAAGAACCTGTAACAACAATCCTTGTGCAAACTGAAATTCGGGAAACTTGCTTCTTTGAAGATTTCCACCTTACAGTACTAGCAGAAGCTACAGCTAATGCTTCTTTTCTATTTATATTCTCAACAGTTCCCTTTCCATTTCCTTTGTTATGATAAGCTCTCATGGCTTTCTTTGTTCTCACAAAGATGAGAAGGATGGAAGGATGACAAAATCTTACATGAATTTGAGGGGAAGGGAGAATTTTTTGCATTGTAGGATCATGGAAAATATGAGAATTACATAGAAAGTCGGAGGATCAAACTTACATGTGAAACTAGATGCATAAAACTGTGAACTAGCTTATTGATGGTATTTTTTCAAGATCCAGAGCTACACTTCAGAAGAAGAACAAAGTCAGTCCCATACGTGTTCTTTGTGGTCTAAGGACCTTGCCCACTGTCACTGAAGTTCCTTCAATCACTGCTATAAAGACATGTTCTCTACTGAATTCTCATAAATATTTTCCAGCAAAAACAATGCATGACAAGGGAATACAAAAATATACAGGACTGCATTAAGCTGGCCCATCTAGCTATTTTATACCTTGACTGCTTCAGTGATGCATGCAAGGTGGTGTGGGATGAAAATGCAGACTCCTTAATGAAACAGATAATCCCTGTACCTAAAGTATATCTTTCCAATAGTGTCATCTGAGTCTGCAGAGGTGAGGAGAGCTGAGACTATAAGATTGATATTAAGCTTTCCTTCTATAGTGTGCATGTACATTCGGATACATATGAGCAGTTTGTGATGAGAAAAGAGTTGTTTAAAAATGAAACAAAAGTTCCCATTGATAACCTGTTAAGTTCAAAGGGTAGAAGGCTAGAAGACCCGTCTGGGTTTCCCTCTGATCCCATTCTTCTCAGTATTTTAATTATCAGCTTGAATAGAACAACCTGCAAAAGCTGTACCCAGTCCAAGAGCAAGGGGAACATATATACTATCCATTAATAGATTTCAAAAATAATGAAGGAAGACTTAAATATACAAATAAATGGGGAATTATCCCTTAGTCAACAGAAAGGCAGAAAAAGGTTCTGAGTTGTATTGAATAAAAAATAACTTTATGTAAGTCAGGGAAATGCAGCTTGGCATTGGAGTATATTAAAAGTACATTGCTTTATCTGGGAGGCAATTACTCTCTTTCAGTCCGTTTCTGGATTATGTCAACTGGAGAAGTCAGTACTTGTCCATGGAGATTCCAGAGCCCAAAAGAGATGAAGATAAACTGTAAAACCCAGAGTTTCAGAAAATATGACATCTCACAGAGAGCTAGAAAAAGTTGAGTTAATTTCGCTTTAAAAAAAGTGGTATCGAGTGTGAGTAATTTGCTAATGTCTCCCTAGGGCTACAGTTGAGGTTGACTAAACTTGATTCTCCCCATCTCACTAGGAAATGTCATTAGCAGTCAAATGTGGTACGGAAAAGATGGCTGGCATCTCCAATACCAAAATTAGAGGGACCTTATATACCCTTCAAGAAGACATAGGTCCTTGTTCTCGGCTAGGGGATTCTGGAATGAGGATCTGCACAGGTAGAGACTGGGTTCTCACTTAGAGGACACACATTTTTAGCAATTCCTTGTAATAATGAGTTTAAAGACAGCACTTCACCCAAGATACGAGATTTTTTGTCACCTCATTCAGAATATCCATCCCATCCTTACCTGCTGCACATGGACTCCTGCCCTGCTATGGTACTCACAAAAGTAGAGTGAAAATAAACTGAGCAGTATCAATCTGAGATACTCAGATGTTCTGAGTATTTAAAACAAAAGCATAAACAAAGGAAAACTCTATGCTGCTGAATCAGCAAACTCCATGTAATGATCCTAACTGGAAGACCATAGTACACAGAAGAATTTGTGATTCTTGTAACAGGCTGTGTGAGTGGAAAAAAGCCAGGGCTGTGCTGTGCTTTGCTGTGTGACATACACAGCTTGGCCTGCAGACTGCCTCGAGCTGTGTGCCTGTATTAACCACAGTACAAACATACCTGGCTGATTGTAGCAGAGAAACCTGCAGCCAGGTCCCACTTTATATTGGTGATCACGCCACTTGCATGCCTTTGTCTCTATCTAACAGTGAAACAACAAGTTCATGGAGGAACCCCATTTACTTAAACAATGGAAGTGTTGAACAGGATTATTTTCCTTGCAAGAAAATATTTTAAGAGGAACAAAAAAATGAATAAACTTCCCACTGGTGAATCTGCACAGTGTGCCACACCCATTCTACACTGCCCAACTTGAGATTACCAGCACCTGAAGTAAGCTTGTCTATACTTTGATTTCTTTCTAAATAGTATTATCTCTAAACAAAACAATTTTAAGCAGTACTTTACAGAGTCTGAGCAATNNNNGAAATGAACTAGGACTCCTCAGAGGCATAGGATATGATGTTGTAGGGTATGTAATTATGTTGCCATGCATCTTCAGGGAAACAGTAGAGTCCATGTTAAAAGGGTGGGAATGCTAGAAGAATGTTGGTTAATCCACTGCACCATAAGAAATCACCATTTTGCACCTTTGTCTTCAAAGAATTTTTGC
>VZUA01022229.1:79670-91631 GCA_013401035.1 Horornis vulcanius | reverse complement strand
AAAAAAAAAAAAAAAAAAAATTGAGTCAGCATTCCCTTGAATGGACCCAAGACTTTCAAAAGCTTTTTGGTTGGGACACACGAATGGTTCTGCAAAACACTACAGGAAACTTGTGACTATTTCAGGAAGTGCTTCCTACAGAGCCAATTGCAAGAGGAATCCTTGTCTGGGGAGGAGAGCCTGAGCAAACGCCCGGGTTGCACGAGAGTGTTTGCTTTTGTGAGGCGTTCCTACCTTTACCTGGATAAATTCGAGAGCAAGAAACCCTCCCACGTCTAAAAAGATAAGGTGGGAGAGAAGTGAGCGCTGCTGGCACCGGGAGTGGAGCAGGGCCGGCACCAGGGGGAGCCGGCACCTGCCCGGTCCCGCCCCTTCTTCCCTTCTCTTGCATCCCTCTCCAGCGGGATCTGCCCCTTCCCTGGTTCCCCCTCCACCGGGATCTGCCCCTTCCCTTCCCCTGGCTCCCTCTCCACCGGGATCTGCCCCTTCCCTTCCCCTGGCTCCCTCTCCAGCGGGCTCTGCCCATTCCAGGGATGGCTGGACACAGCCCCACTGTGTTCCCCGGCCGCGCCTCCCCAGCACAGCTCTCCACTCCGGCTACCGCTGGTGTTCATTTTAGGGATTCTTTGAAGTCCTTACCTCTTAAACTAACTTAATCACTGACTCCCTATCTTACGTGTTACCTTAAGGATTTCAGCAAGATGTATATACAATTTTTAACTAATTTTTGCTTTATCATGGGGAAAAAAATAAATGAAACCTTTCTTGGTGCGCAATTTGTCCTGTGTAATAGAGCTGGAGCTGCGCTCGGGTTGCTGAAAGCTGAATGTGTAATGGGAAGCAGACACACACATTAAATCCCAATGCTGCAACTGCCACCCAGGCAAATGAAGTCCTTGAAGTTGGGAGGATGATTCCTATGGGCAGGAGCAATTCCTCCAAGTCAGACTGGCAATATTGAGGCCTATTTGAGCATGCACCATTTTACTATGCAAACACGTGTAAGCAAAGCCATCAATCAGAAAACCCTAGTCTGAAAGATAAAATGCAAGTAAGAAGGGACATTTAATTAACTAGTATCCAGAAAAGAGGTTTGGAGATGGAAAATTCTGCCCTATTCTAGGTATGGGTGAGAAGTAATTGTTACAGTTCTGTGAATTTCAGCGTAACTATATCTACCCAGCTTCCCTGAAAACTCACACACTCCTTCTATAACACAAACTGTTGCCATCTTGGGCTTTTTTCCACAAAAAAAGGTCTTCGTAATCTTAGAGAATTTGATTCTAAGTAAATTCAACTATTATAGGACTTTTCTTGTCCCTTCAACTCTTCAGAAATTCATCCATAATCAATGGACCATTCTCTGAGATTCTTCATGCCTCAAGATTCTTGTCCTTCATCAGCCTCTGCAATATCCCAGAAACTTTCTTCTCCTAAATCCCAATAACTTTCTTCTCCTAAAATCCCTCAACATAATATTCCCAAGTCCAGAAAGCTACACAGAGGCCATAGAGTCCCTCAGGAATCTGCCCTGGGACTTACCCTTTTTAATGGGTGTCTCAGGGACCTCGGGGGTGAGACACAAAGCCCCTCACCAAGCCTGCAGATAGCACCACCCTGAGCAGTGCAGAGGGAAAGGACCCAGCAAGTGAAACCAGAGGAACTTCACGGAACTCCTGAAGGACAATGAAAGCCCTGTGCCTGTGCTGGACTCACTGGAATGCTGTGGGCTGGGGTCAGCAGCACTGAGAGCCTGGAGGCCGATAGGTTATCCAGGTACTGTGGCACCCACGGGCTGTACCTACAGCAAAACAGTAAATCAATGGAAACCAACCCACCAAGGGAAGCAACCACTCCTTTTAACTCAGTCCACACCTACAATCCTGCACGTCTGGGTTGCCCAGTACAAGAGAAGCTTGAAGAAGCTTGAACCCAGGAAAAAGTCAACAAGATGGTCATGGGGTTGCAGCACACAACCTACATGAGAACATGAGGATTCTTTTCCTTGGAGTAAGAAGACTTAAGGGAGAGTTTATTGAGAAGATGGAGCCAGATCCTTTATTAAGGTTGCCTGAAAGAAGAATGAGAAGCAAATTAATAAACAAACAGCTGTTTCTGACTGGATATAGAGAAGAATTCTTTCATGAAGACAAATAATGGAACACTGCACAAACAAGTTGTAGACTGTCCCACCTCTCAAGTTTTTAAGACTTGGCCAACTGATGCCCTAAACAACCCAGTCTAAATTCAATGTTGATCCAGCTTTGATTGAGAGAGCAGAGTAATTCAATGATCCCTGTTCTCCTGCATGTGTGCTTCCACATTCCTTATTACTGCACAATACTGCGACATCTCTCCTACATCTCAGATCATCCCCTGGCACATCTCCCAGTCCCTATTTGTCCAGCATGCCAGCTGAGCACAGCCAGGGACCCTGAGCCTGGCCAGTCTGTGCCAGAGAGCTCACTGGCAGCCAACCAAGCAGAAGAGCAAAGAAAAGGAAAATATGGGTTCATTTCCCCCTCAACTCAAACACACAGAGGGGGCTCTAGCTCCTGATTTATCAGTCAACTCAAAAGTGACCTGAAAGGAAAGAAGAAAGGCAAATGGAATATTCAATCACTTAAGGCTAAAATTCTTTGGAAAACAGGATAAGGGGAAAAGAATACAATTTCCCCGCAAATGAATTAGCATCAAGGAACCAGACTACAAAAAGATTTTTAGAAAGTCATCTTGTCATCCACACGATTCATCATGTGTGGAAGCATCATCACGTCTTCCCTGCTCTAAATTACATTAGTTAAACCCTGTTAGCTTGGGATGTCAGAAGCAGGGTGCATTCCAAAGCTGCACACTACATGAAGATTTGGCATGCTCCTTAAATACTTGGATTGTACTTGGGGCAAGGGCGGGAAAATCACCAATTTCATCTACGCTTGGAGATGCTGGCCCTGCTTTACTTCCATACACAGTTGCTCACACACCTGTGCTGAACCCACTGACCTAGGAGACGTGATACCACTGCTTAGAGCCTGCCCCTTTTTTGCTTTCTGCTACTCAGAAAAAATGCCAAATAGAAACAGAATCTAGGCACAGGGCTGGCAACTGTTCATTTTCATGTGTTTCTCTACTGAAGTCTTAGTTTTCCTTTTTTTCTTGACTGCCACTTCTCCTCCTGAGATCCGCTCTCATTTATAAATCTTGAAAAATGAAATATATAAAATTTCATAAAAGCATACTGGAATCTTGTCTGCCATCAAAGGAAAAGAACACTTATCTCTAAATAGGAAATTCCTGACATATTCTTCTAGTCTGCTTAATTACTTTTCCCAGTGTTAATAGGAAAAGGCTTCTCTTCCCTTTTCAAGATTCCCTGGAGTTATAATCATGTGGGAACAGAAATATGATTTATACTTTTAAGAAATGTATATATACACATATATATTATAAAATACTAAACACAGTTAATTGTATCACAAAACACAAACATTCTTGTTATTACTCATCTTTCTAACCAAGTTATTGGACACTGGGCTTCATCCACTGATATTTTTATTTAGGCCCTAGCATTCTGAATTCCGGTCTTAATTGCACCATCTGATCTTTAAAATATATGCACTTAAATATGTGCAGAAACCAAGGAGAAAATTAAGATTAAAAAAAAAAGGAAAAATAACTTACTTCTATCAACAGAGTGTTTTCCCTTGCCTTCTGTTTTTAAAAAGTTGAACTTCTTTCTGATTTTTAGGTGATCATCTCAATGTACTTCAAGTTTGATGATGTGGCAATCTTAACTTGCAGTCTTGTGATCAAAAGTATCATATGTGGAATTTGAAAAGAGTTGCTTGCTTTTAAATAATACATTTGTTAAATTTAGACATTTTTGATAACAAGTATATGCCTCAAGTCTTTAAAATTACTTTAGCAATGTAATTTTGAACTTTTCCTAGAGCTATGATAAAAACATCATCAAGGTTAACAACAAAAAAGGAGCTGGAGCAAAGCAATGCTCCAAGCTATAATTTTAACCCATCTCTCCAGCTGAATTTAGGTTTTGATATTTTTAAAGACAAAACTAAGGTCATATTCTTTATTCAAGTGCTCCTGCCAGATCTCTATTACACCAGAACTGTACACGACCATCAAGAATTGATGACTGATTGAAAGAAAACTTCAATTCTTTGTGGCAAAACTCAGTTACAGCACATCCTCAGAGGCATCAGATGCTACCAAAGAGTCACAATATGCTACATGAGAAATATGAGGGACAAGTTTGCAAATTTGGAAAGTGCAAAACCTAAGAGCAAATCTGGACTCTGCCAAGCGTTACAGAACAACACAGTAAAGTCTGCCCACATGTTAATTCTTAATTACATCTCTGGAAGCTCTAATAGCAAACCCTGGTTCAATCAGAATTTAAAAAATATCTGTAGTATATGAGCATGCAAAGAAGTGTGTTAGGATGTCTTGTTACAAATAAAACTATATATTTAAAAAATTTTGATATTGCAACAGAGTTTCTATAAAGTCAGAACTTAGATACAAGTTCCAAAAACCTTGAGGGAAAGAACGTTCAGCAATATTATTCTGATATTGGCATATGTGTCAGTAGCACAAGATTGTTTTTTACAAATATAAAAGCACCTAAACCTTGTAACTGAAAACTTTTTAGGTCTCAAGAAGTGAAAATTCTGCTATCATCTGCTTAGCTATCTGAAAGTCATTGGCTTTGCTGCACTTTAGAAGTTTAATTATATTTTATTGATCAAAACCCAAAACAAATCGTAAGAAGGGTACTGCCCTATTTGGGAAGCAGAAAAAAAATACTGTCTTTGCAGATAGGCTTTCAAAGAATCAAAAAGTTACTTCAATAATTTATACTACAAGAGGACTGACAGGATTGAGATCAAAGATTAAAAAAATTATTTGTAAAACATCAGGTCTGACTCTGATTATTGATGTGATAAATTATTGAGTGCCTGTATAAAATCTCTTTACGTTTACACTCAAAACAAAAAAACCTTGAAGAACTGGCTTTAAGCAGTTAAACAGCTCATATTTAGGGCTCGAGTTGTCCTTCAAGAGCAACACTGTGAGGGTGCATAATTAGCGTCTATTTGCTGAAACCACAGGTCAGAAATGCAGAAAGCACTCACTCCTATCACCCCAACACCAGGAGCAACTTCTTGAACTTTAAATTCTATGCATGAAATATTGGTCCAAGATCCAACTGGAACCAGTCTTGTTAGGTCCAGACCCCTTTTGCCGTTGCAGGGGGCTTGCATACCACAAAATAGAAAGCGAAATCCACCCCCTCCAATCTGAGACATTATTTAGGTTTCTGTTTAACTTTATTCAACACCATCAGACCTAGAAAAATGCAGCAAAGAAGCATCTGGTCAGATCTACCCACCTCCCTCCTGCTCACATCACAGAAAGTGTTGGGCTGTGCCTTGGTTTGCACCTACAACTGAGGCTCAAGCGCCCTTCCTATGTTATCCCAAAAGAACCACCACAGTTTTGTGCCTCAATCCCCATCAGGAAAGGCAATATACTGCAAACACTACCACTCCAATTCCTGCAGCATTCCAAACTATTCAATTCTCTAATAAAGAATTCTATTCCTTCATTTCACCAGCATAAGGGAAACTGACAATTTTATAGTGCTGGTGTAGATGCATAGTGAAACATTTAAAACACCTTAATCTCTGTACGATTACATATAATTAAATACAACGTGACTGGTTAAGTGGACACTGTTCAAGAGTTACAATGTACAGGAACTTCTAGAAATTACAAGCTGAAAAAAGTGGGGTGAGAGGGAGAGCAGTTCACCCTCTGAAACTAGATAAGCAATATTTGTGTAAGACTCGGCTTGTGTTGTCTTTATAGAAAGCAAGCCATGAAATCAAGAGAAAGCAACTGGAGCTTGGTCTGATACTGTGTATTAATAATTCTAAACTGAGCAGTCCCATTCAAGTGTCAGGCTGCCTGAACAGGAAGGGGAAAGGACTCTACTGTACTGAGGGGCCCTGACATCCTGAGAAGCACAAATGGCAAATTATTGAACTCACTTCTCCCAATCTCTTCAGGTGGAACTGCAGCATAGGATACGTCTCCCATAGAGCAGAGTCCTCAGCCCACAACATCTTGCAGCAGTACTGCACTCCTAGTGCTACCAAGGGGAAAACCCAACCCTAAATATTAAGCTAGAGAATGAGGGATGGAACACAGGAAAGGAAAAAACTAAGGAGGTTGTTTAGGTTCAGAATACCCTGGAGTTATGTTGGCAGGGGCTACCAGTGCCTCTGACAGACTTTCAGTACTAAAAACTGAAGGCAGAGCTTGTTAAATAGCAGTATGGCAAACAGGAACTCCTAGTTCTGATGATTAAAATTAGAGATTCCTAGGGGTGCAAGGTAAACCAGCGATCCCAGGCAAAGGGAACAGTAAAATAATTTTAGCTGTAATCTTCTGGTTTCAGTCCCTTCAATAAAAGCTTGAATTTAAGTCTTACTAACTAAATGCATAAATAATTTAATCAATGTTGACTTGCTGTACTGTTGAGCTGGTCTGCTGCTAGAAAACAGTACGAGGGAAGGAGAAACTACAAAACTTTAGTTGCTACCTTCACAAAAACAGCCACCCCAAACGAAGTGGTTGGAGCAGGCACCTCTGAGGAGCCGGGAGCATGCTGAGGAGAGCCCCAGGCTGGGGAGGGTTTCCTGCCAAACCAGAACCCCTGCCAAGGGCTTTGGGATTCGGGGCACAGCTCCCTGGAGCAGGCACAAACCAGCACTCCTCTGTGAGGGGCACATGGCCAGGATACAGCCCACAGCTCCAAACCACCCTCAGCTGCACAGGGCAGGTTGTGCAGACCAGTCTGATACTGTTCAACACTTCCAGTGCACCTTCACGGGGAACAACCACCTCGTTAGAGAGAATGACTTTTTATCGCCTGGTAATTGTTATTTACAAAACAATGGAAAGCCCTGCACTCCCTACTGCAGTAAGCTTGTCTGTAAAAAACCATTCCTCCTCTCAGAGCTTAAGAACTAACTCCTGAGTCCACTTGTGGACACACTGGACAGCCTCCTGGAGAACTCCCCATCTGCTGGGAGTAGTGTTTGTCCCACATTTCTTCAGGACTGCCCACCTTGGGCTGATTGCCTAGGAAGCATATCGAGAAACTGAGAAACTGCTCAAACACTGGTTGTTTTTTTAAAATGAACCCCAAACTTGCAGATTAAAATCCTCTAAATACATATCATGTTCAGTGCAAGACACAGTAGGGAAAAAACATAACCAGCCATGTAATGTTTCCTAAAAGAATAAAAATGCTGAAAAAAATGCTACACAATTTTTAATATTGTCTTCTCCTGCCCCCTCCAAAGTAAATGCCAACCAAACTATTTTAGCAAAGTATCATTCAACTGAGACTTTTAAGCTCTGTAGTGTGAATACACAAGCACAAAACCTTTCAAAGTATGTTTCAGGCACTGTAGTGGATTTAACTTTTTCAGTACAAACTATACTATAATAAATACTTATGTATTTATATAACTGTATAAACAGTTAAGTAAACCTACACTGGGTAACAGAGTCCATCATCCTTTCTCTAACAGTAGTATTAAGAGATGGTGCTAGAAGATTATTAAAACAGAAAGTGTATAGTGCTCACTGTGCACCAAAATTATGCCTTGGTTATCTGTCTATTAGGTCAGGATAGAAAGGTTTTTTCATTAATTTTTCAAGCAATTTTTTGAATCTGCAACACTGTAAAACAAAGAGTTCCACAACTTAATTACACATCTGGCAAAAGCAACCTGTCTGTTTATTTTGAAGTTTTATTTTCTAACTTTACACTTCATTCTTGTCAAAGGAAAACGAGCAAAATAGTTCCACTCTAGAGGGTCATATTGGTGTAATTATTTCAACACAACAGAGCCAGAGAAATAGTTGCATCCATGCAAAATCTATGTGTAACCCTGCCATAGTCTCATCCTATTTTCTGTGTCGATTCAAAGCTTCTTTATGCAAATCCATAGGATTTGGGGTAGGACAAAAAAAAAATTCAAGTAGAGAAAGAATTTCTCAAGAATCTTACTTAACCCTACCTATACAACTTGTGTTTTTTGATGGAAGTCACGTAAGATTGACCAGCAAAAAGCCTCCACTTCTCTAAAAAGTCTCAACCAGTGGGTAAGTCTGGGAACTTACACATAATACATGCTTTTTGGCAAAAGGAAAAACTAATTTGAGAAGAGGTCTGTGCTAAGGTATCTTTAACCAGACAATCCAGTTTCCAGTTTTTTTGTCTCTAAGCTAGATAATTAAACAGCTGAAATGCAGCTATTCATCATCCCTGAAGAGTCTTTTTTATTACCCTTAGTGGTTTGTCTCTAACAGAACCCAGCTAGTCACCAAACAACACTCTGCACGGGTTTGTGGAGGCTCAGAAAATGGAAGGAGTTGCCACAAAGCATGGAAGCATGTACACATAAACAGTGCATCCAGGAGCAGAGAACACCTGGCATTCCAACAGCAAGGAAGGCTTGCAGCTCCATCAGAGAGGACAGGAAGGATGCCAACTTTGAGGGAACACAAGGTTCTACAATTAATTGTTTCCCTGCTCTCTTTTGTAACTAAACTGTGTATCACCTAACCTCTTTTAAAAGAAATCAAAATCTGAATGTGTGAAGCAAAGACAATATCCTCCAGTTTGATGTTTAATTCCTCCTCTTTAAATAATACAACTTCAAGACTATTTCTGCGCCATTTGATGTGTGTATTCTAAAAGAAGGGTGGGTGCTCAAGTCATTAAAAGGAGGCATTGAAGGACAAAGTCTTTGAGAACTACAGCTCCACATCCTACCCTATAATCCCAGTAATCTATGCTGCAGCAATTGAACAGAGTGAGGAAAATACTAAAGACAGAGGAGGGGATGAGAACTGAAACAGGGACAGGTCTCAACAAGTCAAAGAAGAACACACAGATTACAGTTATATGATCTTTTCTTCTTCACCTTAGTTTTCCCAAAACAAAAAATACAGCATAATAAGCATATTCAAAGACATTCAGGAATATTCAAGAATAAAGACGGAGCAACTGTAGAGGACTAGAAAATACGTTCGCTATTTTTATGAATAATAGTAAATGCCTCAATGCACTTTTGTACTTGGTTACTCACTAGAGAGTCAAATCAAAAGAGATTTTTAAAGGGACCAGACCAGAAAGAACTAATATGGCAATGACACCAACAGGAGTCCCTAAGAAAACAACAGAGAAATTGTTAGTTGGAGATTTATCTGTTTTCATGCAGAGTAGACAAATGTGCTTCTTGAGCTAAACTCCAAACAGTAAACCAAGACAGGACCTCAGGCTTAAACACCATAAATACAGGATTATGACAGTACACCAGGTAAGACAGAGATGAAGCAGAACTCCTGTAAGAATGTCAGATGGCAAACAGATGCCAGCATCCAATAGCATAGTCCTCACAAGGAACAGAACACACTCTCCACCACATCCACAGGATTCAAAGGAATACCAAGGCTAAGAACCTGCCTATGTGGTTCTGTTTTTTTTTAAAGCAAATTGTGTGAACAATTTTGACAGACATTTTGACATTTTTTTCCCCTGAGAAACCATCCCTCTGACACCACCACCAGAACAGGTATCACAGTTGTCACCACAAGCCTGATGCCAGGCAGACTAGCTACACGTGAGGCTTTGTCTAAGGAGGCAGGATGGCCATGCCAGACAGGGAGGATATGCACAAACCCCAGGAAATTCAAAGGATACCAGAAGGGTAGACCAAAGATCATAACCTGAATTTCAAAATGTCAGCACCTTCCTCTGCGTATGCCCAGGATTAGAATTAAAACTGCCAAGATCAGGACAGCATGCCACATTTGTTAATACCAAACAGAGCATCACCATATCCACCACTGCAAAATTTAACCAGGTCAGATATGGTCACTTAATTTTGTCCAAATAGCCTTCGTTTATGATACTTTATATTGAAGTTGCACTTCTACACTACTGTGCAAGAACAGATGGTGGTACTTCATCTGGCACAACTACTTCCTTGAAAACAAATACCCTTTGGTTAGCAGCAGAATGTCTTCGTACCAGTTCAATATTTGGCTCTTTCTTATTTAACACAAGGGACTGCAAAACTGGTTAAACCACAGATTAACCCTCTCTGCTTTACAACCACTGAAAAAGTGACAAATTGCCAATGAGTCATAGTAAATTCTGGACTTGTGTGCAGTAAACTCAGCAACGTGAAGGAGGCTGACAAATGCAATTCAAACTCATGGGAGAAGGAAAGACTAAAGGAAGTTTACGAAGTTTCTTAGCAATTTTAAGAAATGAAAACACTACAACCTTAGTATGAGCAGCAGGATTGCCAAATAAACATAATGAACCATCATTCCAACACATTTTAAAAAATATTACCTTTTACTTTTTCCCCCTTAAACGATCCTTGAAGATGCTGCTCACTGATCAATGACTTCCTCCTCCACAAAGATGTTCCAACATGTGTTGAGCGCTGGGGACATTAGCACCACCTCTAGAGCATGGAGTTTGCCTACAGGGATAATGTAAGTCAGCTTTATTGCAATATTGAATGGTTCTCTAAGGTTTTCTTTTTATTGTTCTTATTTTACATCCATGGATTTTATAAATTAATCTGGTAGAGAATGCATCTCCACAGAATGATGATCTTAATTTTACTCCCTTTTGCAGAGACCTGGAAATTTAAGCCGTTCAATTCCCAGATGCAAACTTATTCTGAGGCTGGGTAACATATTTTGGTGGGCCCTGAAGGCCAGAACTGCCTTCCAGAAATAGCAAGACCTTTTAAAGATGGTGCTTTCACTACATTCACAAAACAGAATGAAAAACGGGTGAAAACATAATTATTATGGTGAAAACAGAACTTGAATTCACTAAATATTTCTGAGACCAAGTAGTATGGTCATGCCCTCAGTTCAGCTGGAGTAAAACCTTTGAAAATGATGCCTGAAGAAACAGCATCATTTTCTTCATAAATAATCATAGTTTAAACATAGCTAAATTAATCATATTTATTTTGAGAAATTACTGCTTGATGAAATAACATCAGTTCTGACACTTAAAGGTGGTACTGCTAAAAGCATAACTCAGATTCTGTAATGTTGCAGAGCCAATAAGATGAATAAAAAGAAAACCTTGGAAATACACAAAAAATATTGAACAGAAGCTGCCCTACCTTTCACAGAAAGGCAGACTCCAGGCTCTCAGGTGGTACTGAAGTTACCATTCCAACACATGTTGGGACATCTTGTAAAACAGGAAGTCTAATCATGGACCTATTAAAGAAAGAACAACAATAGGGTTTAACATTCTGCTGAAGTACTTACTGGTTATGTTTATTTGGCAACACTGCTGCTGATACTAAGATGGGAATGTATTCCCACCTTTTTTGAATAGGAAATAATAAACGTAAATAAAATATAATTGTCTTATAATATTGTAACATTAGCAATTGATTCAGTTGGAATATAAAAATTCTCTATTGAACATGTACAACAAACTCCAATCTCAGCCTAAGAAATAAGTATCACAGCTATGGACATTGGTTAGAAAACTGGGAGCANTTTTATACTGATGAAAAAAGCCCAAGTTACAGAGCTATCCCAGATGTCAGCATGTGGATATATCTCTACACCTGCCACATCTCTGCAGTGCCAGACTGAAGCTTACAGAAACTAGAGGAAATCCACTTCTGCTTTTGGCAGGCACAATAACTTGCAATTTGGATTATACAATACCTAACATGACTTTTTTGGTTCCCTGAGAAAAAGCAAGTAGAATCCACTGTAGGTACAGTTTCAGCAGAGAAAGCCTGTTCTTAGGACAGTGAATGACTTCAATCTGCTACACTTATGAACAGGTAGGTGTTAGAGCAA
>VZUA01022229.1:54643-78157 GCA_013401035.1 Horornis vulcanius | reverse complement strand
CTCTATTCAGCCAGTGCTCTGTAACAACAAAACTGAAGTAGAAAAATGGAGTGAAGAACACGAAGTGAAGATAAAGAGAGAAAAGAACCATCTAAGTCAAGGAACACAATATACCAAACTCCTGCTTAAATATTATTGCACTATGACAGTTAATTTATGGTTAGGGTTCATCATAAGTTGTGACATTTTAGGGAGAGTTAATAGGAGAAAAATGGCATCACCTGGTTGTAGAAGAAATCAATTAGAACTAAAAGTTGTGGGAATTAATAAGCTGCTGGAAATTCTAAACCTGTGAAGGTATAATGCTCTATATATTTGTTCACAAAATATAAAGCAAAGTTTTCTGGAACCCCCAGTGAAGGTTTGAGAGACCACCAAGTTCTCAGAAAAGTACGTGAGACAGCTGTTTCCATTTTCCAAGGATTGAGTTATCAAGGTGTTATAACAAGGTTTTATGCCATTCTTCACTTTGTCCTGCTACCTTTCACTAATATTTAACATAAAATGCAGTGCAGCCTCATTCTTATCCGCATCAAAAACCGTGCTGTAATGGGGAATTAAAGCCACGGAGTCTCTATTTGCACAAGATGGGTACAAACTACAGAAAACTGTCAGACTTAAAAACCTGCTTTATTAAGCTTTGCCTGTTGCCTCACTCAGTAAACAGCAAGAACTCACAATGTCAAAAACTAGCTTCTAAAACCTAACTAACACAGCATTCTTACCCAGCAAGAAGTAACTTATGAATGAACAAAAGTGAAACAATTACAAATTATTAAGGCTATTTTTCTTATTCTGTTGCCATAAAACCATGTGGAAAAGCTAGGATTTTTCAGCAGTATTTATTTGTGAGGGTCTAATCAGCTTGCTTGCCCTCTCAAGAAACACTACTCATCTACTAACGAAGTTAAAGACCTAGAAAGTGTCAGGAGTTAGTATGCACATGCATGATGAATATCAACCTCTGCCTCTCAACTTCCCAAAAAGAGAAACAAAAGCCTTACAACCCTTTGTATATGTTTCATTGTGCTATGCTGTCATGTAGAAAGATCAGGGTTTAAAGTTTTATGATTCCGAGTGGAGTAACAAAAGAAATACATTACATGCTGAGAAATACCCACTCTTGATTTTGCATCAAAGAAGAATTTGAAACAGTCACAGCCTTGCCTTCCTACATGAACAAATGGCAATGATTACCAGCCCAAAATGACTAGATACAAAATTGGATAAGGAAGCATGTGGGAAGCGGATGAATATCTTTGCATGAATTACCTTTCAGTTACTTCTTCCATTTAAATGGATCAATATTAGGCCCTTACATTTAAAATAAACTTTGGATTATAACACTGCCAAGCTCAAGTAGAGATAAGAACATACAATATATTAAGAAACCTCTTTCACTATGACTTTGAGGCATCTGGCTGGTGGTTACTGCCAAAGTCTGAAGAGCATCTGCTCTCACTTTAGCAGTTTATATTCCAACTCTGGTGAATGGAAGCACAATCTCTGAAACAGCCTTTGGGGAACACTACTGAGTGGCTCGACAGAGCTCTTACTCAGAAAAGAGAGGAGGAGATTAATATTACAGAAAACTTAAAAGATCTAGCTTCTGAGAAAGGAGACAAGAGCAGTTTCCTAATACTGTACACACCACAAATCTCTTCTACAGAAACATTAAAAACCTGCCCTAAAACTGAAGTGATTAAATATGAATAGACCTAAAGGTAGAAAATATCATCTGTTTAAGTCATATTCAGGCAAAAAGTAAGAAGAAACAATGTATCTTATCTCACTGTCAACAGGCATAATGAAAACAGAAGAATGAGGACTCACATAACAGATTTTTTCCTAATGTGCTCTAGAAGGTCACAGGCGCTTTGCTTAGTCCTGGTGTTGTCACAGCAACATATGGCAATACTGAGTCTTGTTGTGAACTTACAATGTCATTATTTTAAGTGCCCAGTAGCACAAATTACTAAATTTGTGTGTGGTCCTAAGCAAACAACAAATCTGGCCACACACCGTGAAAACCCAGCTTCTGAAACTTCAAAATCAGCTGAAGGAATTCTCTCCTCAAGAGCCACAGATCCCAGATAGCAGCCACTTCTGAACTCCACAGCCACTTTCAAAACTATAAAAGGCTTCATGTAAAACCAAAATAAAACCACTCTGAAAGTGGCTGCAGGAGATCACTAGGAGTGGCCACTCTTCTGGATTCACTGCTTTTGAGAAGTAAATCCCTGCAGCTGCTTTTAAAATCTTTGAAAGTTTCATTTCAATTATCAAAGCTAATAAAGCTTCAAAAACAGCCATAGGGATTTGTTCCTCAGAGGAGCAAACCCCAAAAGGCAGTGATGAATAGTGTGATGGGTTCTGTGGCTCTTAAAGTATGTACAGATTCCTGTAAGTCCTGCACTTGCAATTACAGCTCCATGTTGTGCAGCAATTGTTACAGCCCAACAGCTCATTAAGGCTTATGTGGCAAATTCATTACTGATTTCCCATTCTTTTTAACAGTTTTATGTCTGTTGCCTTTTCCTTTCCTTACACCTGTACCAACTATTATGTGAGCATCCCTCCCAAGAGCTTCCCAGCCACATTTCATGGAGACCTCACTGGCTGCAGTCTCAGGTGGTGCTAAGCCAGTCCCAAAAGGCAGGACATGCTTTCCAGCTGCCATCACATCCTCACAGCGAGCTCACTACAGCCTGCAAAAACACTCCTTTCTCTGAAGGGGAACTTAAAATGGCATTTTGGAAAGTACAAGAGTGAAGTCTGACAATAAGCCAATGAAGAACTTGCCTGCAACTGCAATATAAAAAGGCTCCCGTTAATTCAATGAACATAAATACAAGTAACATTTCAGAAGCAACCACGTGACTTAAAAAACCCTAACTGCGCTGATTTGCAACAAGATTTTGGTCTTATCTTTAAAACTCTGAGAGCTAGATCCCTCAAAATTTGTAATGTAAGCATAGGTCTGAAAGAGATACAATTTACACCCCTAAATAATTGGAGCTTAGTATGTTAAGACACTTATGGCACTGAAAACACTGCCAAAACTATGCTGAAAAATGTACAATTAAGTACCAAAATACAGTGTATATTAATAAAGTATGTCATATAAAATAAATTCTGTTTTATAGAAGCACATTTCCTAACCCTTAAGCATCACTGATTTCCAACAATTATTCTACTGAAGTTTTAAACTTTCATTTTCAAACAGCAGAATAAATAAACATACCTTTTTGCCATGATAAATAAACGCAGGTTTTTGAAAACACGCCATAAGAAAATCACCATGAACTTAAACAGATGCAGGTGTTAAGAACTGAGTAACTGGTTTGTATGGAGAAAGAAAATCTTGACAGGAAACTTATGCATTCTGTTAAATGTTATTCAGAGGTGTCCTCTGTGACCTGTACTACTTACTTTACCTCTCTGTTTCAATCTTCTCGTGTGTAAAACATGAAGGAGGATTGTGAGAAATAATTAATGTTTGCAAAGAGCTTTGAGATTCTTGGATATAAAAAACATGGGGAAAGCATGAAGTTTAAAAGTACCAGCATGCTATTTTATTTCCAACTTGAGGTAAGTTACTGTTATCACAAAAACCTTGAAAGTTTAGAGATACAAAATTATGTAATCAAATGCTTAAAAACCATCTTAAGTGCTAAGCATATTCTGCTCCTCAGAACCTCATCACTCTGAAGGAAACACTCCCAGAAGGAAAGGATGTGCTTCTCACCCGTTTCAAGTATGCGTTTATGGAGAGGTATAGCAGCAAGAAAGGGTTCATCTTTACAGGACTGGATCTGGGTTCCAACCAAGTCAGAGTTGGTAGCCATAATTCGGGCACTTTCTTCATTAAGATTGACGCCAGCCATAGAGGCAACATCATTGATGTCATCATCATCTCTACAATAAAAAAAAAAGCCATATAAAACCAAATTCTGTATGTAATATATTCAATTTTTGCATCATCTGCTTCTCCAGAAGTAATCATCATGCCACATGCCCAATGGGTGGACCAACTGAGACACAACCCCTCATGTCTCCATTTTCAAAGAGTATCTTTAGAAACAACCATGTATTTCTCTGACCGTATCAGGAAAACATCAGAAGCAGGACAATTCGCCTGGTAACAGAAGGTGTGACAGAGGTGTCTTCATCTGAGTGAAGTGGTACCAATGACACCAGGCTGATCAGGAAACTAATGGCAGTGATCACCACTAACAACTGAACATTGGGCTTTTCTCTTTATAAAGAAAACTAGGCATAAAATAAATAACAGAAATTAAAACAAAACCATGAATTTTAATCCTGCACTGTTTCACAAGTTCCTACTAAAGAGGGCATCAAAGCATTTTCAGCAACAGTCAGGGAAGATTCTTTGACCATGCTGAGTTCATAGGTAGGCCTGGGCTCTAAGCGTCGCTTGAGTATGTGCTAGTATTTTCTCTGGCAACATACAAGTATCAGTTGTGTCAACAAGCTTTAGGAAAATGAGCTGCATTTGAGAAGATGATAGCAACTCCCAGACCATTTTTTGCCCTGCAACATCCTTTTTAACAGCTTGAGAATGTACAAACAAATTTGAGTTTCCACACCGGTATCTCCCAAGCATCTTTACCTCCTACCTGTCTGAGGTATGACTCAGAGCTATGGAAACAGCCATCTGGATTTGGCACATTCTGTTTCACAGCTATTATTGACACAAACACCATTTCAACATATTCTAGAGTGATTACACAATCTTTGAGAATATTATTTTCAGAATATATACATGGATAAGAACATTCAAGTCCAGACTCCTATTACTGCACAAAGTAAACAAACAAAAGCTTAATTTAAAAGTTTTTTTAAAAAATTGTTACATATCTGATGTCCCATGCACCCTAAAATACTTTGTCACTTGTAACAAGCTTAATGCCAACAGTAAAAACCAATAGCTGCAAGTTAGGTCTGAGAATAAAAGGAGGGAAATCCAGAAATCCATAATCTAGTTCATCCCTCTTCTTCCATACTTTTCCTGTTACCTGCACCACAGCAGCCAGTTTTGGTGGAAGACTATTATGGTTTGATAGGTACTGGTTTTGTTTTCTTTTGTGGGAAGAAGTCAAGAAGGGACTTTTATTTGTGTAAACCTGCAGATATATGCTGAACACCTGAGGCAGAAAATGGAACATTTTATAATAATTTTCAGAAAAAATCTACACAAATGAGCTTCTATTAATTTCCAAGAGTGTTAAGCACTTGATTTTTTGTCTTAAAATGAAATTCCCAAAAGCAGTGATGCAACATCATAGAATGGTTTCAGTGAAAGGAAACTTAGAAGCTCATCCAGTGCCACCCCCTGCCATGGGCACCTTCCACTGCCCCAGGCTGCTCCAAGCCCCAATGTTCAGCCTGGCGTTGGACCCTGCCAGGGATGGAGCAGCCACAGCTTCTCTGGGCACCCCGTGCCAGGGCCTCAGCACCCTCACAGGGAACAATTTCTTCCTAACAGCCAATATAAATCGATTCCCACTTAGTTTGGAGCTGTTCCCCCTTGTCCTGCCGCTCCACACCCTTGCAAATTGTCTCTCCCCATCTTTATTGCAGGCTCCCTTCAGGTACTGCAAAGGCACAGTTGGGTCACCCTGGAGCCTTCTATCCTCCAAGCTGAAAAAACCCAATTCTCTCAGCCTTTCCTCCCAGGGGAGGTGCCCCATCCCTCTAAACATGTCACTTTTACACCTGACACGGTGTGCACATGATGCTCACAATGGGGAATTGGCTCCGTGCCCACACCCAGCCTGCCCAGCCAGCTCCCAGCACCACACAACCAACACCAACTGAAATATTCAGTGACCAACTCAAAAGTTTGTAATTCTACAAGTGGAAAACCACAGGTAAAACTGAAAAGAACTGAGATTTTTGTCAGTTAAAACCTGAATTCTTGAGATAGAGTGAGAATCACCCGGGACTCACAAGGCCCAAATCCAGCAGGCCTCAAACCACAGGAAAACCAAACTCCTGTCAAGCAGTATCAACTCCTATCTCCTTCAAGCAATCAACCACTAAAAAAAAAAAAAAAAAAAAAATCAAGACAGCAGTCTTGACTTCCAGAACATAACTTCTCAGAGAAATTTATATTCCCTCTCCTTTTATTTCATAGCTGAAGATAGTACTGTCAATCTTTTACCTTCCTTCAGCTTAGCAGTTTCGCTACTCCAATTTTTATTCAGTGTACAGACCTGTGACCATATTATAAATAAATATTTTCTGAAATAAAACCAGACAAGTACTTTGGATACAAATTAGATTTCAATGAAATTATCAAAACCAAGGCAAGAGCACTTATAAAAACCATCACTGTAACTCCTGGACAGAATAATTTTCTTCCATCTTACACTTGCAAGCTACAATCTGCAAGTACATCCTTTTTCTTTTTTTTCAGTATTACATGGAAGAAAAGTAAGAAATATATTAATCACTGCTGGGACTACAATTTTTTCTGACAGGAAGAACTCTATCCATATATTCTTCCTCACTTCGAGGAATCTCATAATGAAAAATGTTTGGATACTGAAACATACATTTATATAGAAAGAGAATTACTATTCTTGCTGAACAGTTTCCTGTAAAAGTGAACTTTTAAGCCCAGATAAGTGAGTTTTCAGAAGTCATTCTGTGGAACAAAGATGCCATCCAGTGGTCATCTAAACTGATGATTACAGTCTATCTTCCCTTTTTCATCAGAGCTCAGTACTTAACAATTTCATATTTCTATGCCCATCCTAATTCTAATGTTTTTAGAATTAGAATTAATATTTCTGGTTTTTACTGAATTAAATTCTGAGTCTCACAGGATGAATCTAACATGCCAACAGACATGGTATTTTTAAGACTGCATGAGTTCTCAAACTCCCTCCAAACACAAACTGTATGTTTAATAATCCAAGAGTCCAATTCTTCCTCCTATACTCAATCTCTTGCAATAATTTTCCCTTTCTTTCTCATTATAAACATTCATGCAATTACCAAAAAAAAAAATCTTATCTGAAAATAAGCAAGAAAACCCAAAGTACATGCACAGTTATCTGTGAAAGGTTTTAAAGATTTTTTAAACTAAGACAAGCCATTATAAAAACGTGGTTGCATTTTCTTTATGAGCAAACCTTAACTGCATGATTGCACAGTTTTTTTTTTCTCACGCACATTGGCAGGTTTGAGCCACTGCTGTCCCAAGCTGCAATACTGAACTGCTCCCAAATAAGCCAGAAGAATGCATAAAGCAATTGAGACAACATTATACTACTGAATCCCCTCTCTCTTACAAGGGAACTTACATGTCATTAGGACAAAGTCCCTACATCCCACAGATTCCATGGATCACACAATCAGAGATTAACAACAATACATGGCATATAAATGGTGACTTGAAATCACTGGAACAGCCACTACTGTATTGTATTTTATAATGGCATATTCTGACTTTCATGTTATAATTTGAAATGTCTCCCTAATACTGCTTTGCCACACAATTCATTCTCAATGCAAAATCTTCTCCCTGATAAGCAGAAGGGCTGACAGAACAGACCGTATTTATGGTCAGCATTTTTCTTTATTTTGAAACATATGGAAAAAACACAATCCCCTTATAGCCTGAAATATTCATTTGGAAAAACAAAAACTTCAAGGGCAAGGTTTTGTCACATACCATTTCAAGATGAAAACTTTGAAGTTATCCATTTAACATCCACATTAGCTTTTTACCACTTCAAGGGCAAGCTGCTTTGCTTATGTTGTTAAACTTTTATTTTTAAAAATGAAAATAAAATACTAGACAGGAGATTTTTTTTTCAGCTATGCAAGGGAGGTCTGAAAACAAATTTTTTATTTCCACATACAGTCTACCTCAAAATGCAGCCAGTGAGCAGAATAAAACACAGATACTAAAATCAGGTTCAAATTATCTCAGAGGCTTCACAGAACTATATATGAAAAAAAGCCCCACCACACTGGCTGTATAAAACCTGACACTTCCAGGTTCCAGGAGTTTCCAGGTTCCACAGAACTATCTCTGAAAACAGGAGGAATTACTAGATAAATACAATACTTTTAAGAAAAACTCTAAGCCTTACAGAATCATACCCACTGGCTGTATAAAACCTGACACAGCCAGGTTCCAGGAGGTCAGATGTAACTTGGAAATACCACTTCAGAAAAGGAAAGGTTTCTGTGAAAAGGAAGGAGCACCTGGCCCCCTTTGGCCAACAAAACACAGCATCACCCCACACACCACGGGATAGATCTGTTCACTTCTGGCCTTGCCATGCAACGCCACCGAGCCCTGCTCAGCACAGTCTGGGATAACACAGGAGGACAAACATCCTCCTCCATCCTTGGAGAAGTGCAGAGCACATATGGACCAGGCCCTGATCCAACCAAACCTGCTCCAAGCAGGAAGCTGCACCTTCCAACTGAAATTATTCCATCTCAACATCAGAAAAAGTGCTTCCACTACCCTTTAATGGCCGCTACCTGAACTGTGGGTAAGAATCACTTGACAGCCTGCTGCTTTCACCACATCAGGAGCAGCTGGGGTCAGCAGGAACTCTGAGGTGATGAGCAGCAGCTGCAGACAAACATGCAGGTCCCTGGCATCTGGGGATTTTTGCCTCTCTCAGCTACAGAAACCTCAAGCTGGCCTGTTATGGTGCAAATCCAAGTCAAGACCTCTGCTTGCAAAACAAACAGAAAAATTACTAAAAATGAAATTCAAATTTCTGTCCTTAGGTATTAATAGAGTTGAAAAGTCAACTAACTGGGAACTGAGATTGTATGTAGCTCTCTCTGAAAAATACAGCAACAATAAATTTAATACCAAAAAGCTGACCTAAAATTTCACAAGCACAGCTTCACCTTGCAGAACTCTTGGGTTGAGAACTCTGCATCACAGAACAGCTACTGTAACAAACAGTGAACTCATGTGAGCAGTCTTACAGTTCATTAATAAATGCTAACCTTAAAGGCATAGCTGCAATTTGCAAAATTCTTAATTGCTAGATCTTTTATGTAATTCCATCTTGTATCTCCTACAGTTCAGAATAGAGGAAAAAAAAAAGGGAAACAATGAAGTTTAAATTTCTGTTTCTAGTGACCAACACTTCGCTCCCCCAAAGTGAAAAGCTCAAATAAGTTATTTTAAAGAAAGCAGAATGCAAAATAATGAAACAAATATGCAATAATAAAACACTAAGGGCAAAATAAATTTATACATAACACAACTATTTTTCAAAATTCTTGCTTTGCTTTAGATGCCAGTTTGCCTTCTGGCTAAAAACACATTCTTCACACACGCTGGGAATGTTGAGGAAAACTAGTCAGCTTTCAGAGGATTAATACAGATTTCCAGCTCTGTGCCTTTAGGCTTAATAGTCAGACATCTATTTGTCCTCAGGAGAGGTTAGGGGTTGAAATGCAAATATGCAAACAACTGAATTCTTTGTTAAGATATCAGGAAAAAGCTTGATCTTTGCTGCTGTTTTATAAATCCTTGCAATTTTATGGACTTATTTAAATGCAGCTTTGTGTCTTACTATTTTGAAGGAGAAAACAATGTAAGGAAACAAACACATTAATTCTGACTAAAATTTGTTCTCTAGAGGAAAAATGACATACACCCTTGACAGCTTATTTACCAAACTCACTAAAGATTTATTGATTTATCAATCAGTGCCTTGAGCATTTGCTTCTCCCCAAGGGAAAATTAACAATTCCAGCTAACCTAATATATTCTATGTATAAACTAAGTGAATGCAAGAATCAATCCTGGCACAGTTTACAACATCCAGTTAAAAAAATGCTGTCCCTTTTGGTGTATATAAAATTGAAAGCTATACTAACGAAGAATAAATGCTCATGTTGCTTACAAACATAAAAAATACTTATTAAGACAGTACAATTGAACCCAGCAGACATTTTAATTCATTTAAATACTCAGTGGGAGGCAAAAGCATTGGAAAATAAAAAATTGAATGATTTTGCTTCCAGATTAATACTAAGTACTACCACTATTAGTTACAATACTGACATGCCTCAAAGCAGAGATATTTCAAAGAGCTACAAATTCTCTTTTGCTTCACCTGCAAAAGAATAAGCCTGAAAATTAATTAGTGGTTTGATTATGTCAGAGCAACATAAGAATCCCAGAAGACGAAAATTAAAATCTAGGAATATTTTGTCATTCAATAAAGCAAGAAAATATTTTAACACAACTAAAATGTACACAACCAAAACGGTGTTAGCAAGAGCAAAATGCAGTAAGCATGAGATTGGCTTCTCACAACAAAAAGTAAAAATATCCCAAACAAGTTTGTAGTATAAAGACCTGGCAGAGCAGCTCAGTGCATCACTGCTACTGTGCTGAACCTTTGCAGCACCTGATTCCTACAGGGGCCCACAAAGCAGCCAAGCTCTATAAGCTAAGGAAGCACGGGAAGCTCAGACACAGCAAATCCCTTTAAAACCAGGACCAAGAACCCCCCGAGCTCAGGGATGCCCTCCCAGACCCCCGGGACTGTCCCTGCCCCAGGAGGGGCTGCTCCACAGAGGCCCTGTCCTCACCACCAGCACCTTCCCAGCAAGACACATGCCACAGGAGCAGCAGAATCCAATGCAGAACACCAACCACAGATTCTTTTGAATCCTCCTGCACAGAATTCTACTCAGCAGAGATTTTATTCTAATCCACAGAATTTACGGTTTTGTTAAACATTAAAATGTGCTTTTAAGAGAAAAAATCCTCAAGATATGTCATGATCCCCTTCCTTTTTTAAAAACAGAATTAAGTATGAAAATTGCCATTCAAATCCCAAGAAAAAAAAGCAGGAATTATTGTAAAAGACTGCCCTCTGGTGTTACACCAATTCTAAATTCTGTTTTATACTTCAGCTCCCCCCAACCACCCCGCTGCATTTTTTTTATTATTATTTTTTCTTTTTTTACCTGAAAGAACCACCTCCAGGGTCATTCAGCTTGTTTTTCTGATTTGCAGAGACCTGAACACCAAAGCCCCCAGGACTTTTACTGGCTTGTATTGTTGGTGCCTTCCCTACTGTGCCTGAAAAACACCAAGCAATGTTATTATGAGCTGTCTTAGACAATTTACATCAAAGAACCTTCTGTCCAGGAACTAAATTTAACTGTCTGTAAATTGCAAACAAAGGAAGTTATTATTTTTAAAGACTACATGCTGAAGAAGAACAATTTAAAATACAATATTTATATTAACATTACAATTTGTTCAATATTTACAGAACAGTGAAGATTCCAAAACTGAAAACCATTGGCCATAAAAAGATATAATATTTATAATGTCTGTAAGTATGTTTGCAATAGCCAGTAAACCACTTTTCTGGATAATCTGTACAGGATAAAGAAGGTGAATTTGAAATATTCTCAATACAAATACAAAGTCAGAGCTACTCAGGGCCTTAGCTATGCCTTTTACATTTTCTATATAGTGATTGTTCTTTATTGCAGTGAAAAACATGTATTTCAGAGTTGAAAGCACTGCATATATTTTTGTTTTGCTTGCATATAAAAGGAAAAACACTCTTGCCAAATTTGACACACACCCCCCATAAAGGTTGTATTTTGCTTTCTCATCTTGAAAACAATGACTCAAAAATAATTCATGTCAGTATCAAGACTTTACAAGTCTTGAAGTGCAAGTAAGACAGGGCTTTCCAAATGACCCAAAGTGTGGTGGACATTCAGTAAATTAAAGAGATCTAAATTATTCTCTGACATGAAACTTTTGGAGTAAGCCCTCCTTGACTGCCTTAACACATTGACTTGGGTTGCATTTTGGGTTTCCTTTAATCCCACCTGTGTTTTGGCATGTAAAAATAACTCACGTCTACCTGATTTAAAAGATCTCACCCCTCTTGTTTATCACTGCATTTTATTGAGCATTACAGGCATAGTGTCTGACACTTTGAGAAGGATGTGAAGGTTGTTCCTGCACCCCAGTGCCTCAGCTGCACATAAATGGCATGTAAGGACCTCAGCAGAGTTACAATACTTTTCTTTCATGAACAGTAAAAACCTGAAACACAACTAGCCTAATAAATCCTTTTAAGAACATTTCTTGGCTAATACAAAGCTGCTACCTTTGACTGAGTCCTGCATTTACATTTGGTTTTTTTCTTTATTTTGAAGTCTTCATCAACTCCAACATATGATCTTAAAGAGAAACTAATTTGATGGTGTTTGTTGAGTTCTCCATCTGTATAAATAAACTGTAATGTGGACTCTCAACATTAGCAAATACAAAACCAGATTTAGGACTTCAGGCTCAAGCCTGGGGAATAAAAATATTTTGTCATCATAATATTCAAGGTCCATGAGATGTCACAGAGGCATTAATTCATGGACCAGACAATTCATTTATCTATTTCAGATGAACTAATGGAAAGGTTTTCTACTAAGTGAACTGGAAGGAAGGAAAGAAATAGTACCATGGTAAAAATTAGCAGATTTCTGCTTTGTACAGTTAAGATCTAGAAGATTAAAAATGTGTTAACCTTGAAAATTATTGCAATGGCAAACTTAAAGTAACAACAGCACTCCTCCAGAATTAATACATTTCTTTGGAATCAATATGAATGCTTTGTTTTCTACAGATGATAACTTCTGATTGAAAAGCACCCCCAAAACATGTATATCTATATGGATATGGAAGAATCAAGTCTCACATTCATCCCAAGTATATGTAATTCTACTCAATGGATCAGGCAAAGCGAATGCAAGATTTGGGATGACACTTGAGTTTTCTGGTTTAAATAAATCACAACTGTGCATGACTAAGGGTTAGACAAAATATGCCTAAAACACCCATTTTTATTATGGGCAGTGCATATTTTGAAAATTAAAATCACCTGTGGGCCTAGATATTTCATGGGATTGGTAATGACATACAGAGTCTTTCACCACTGCATCCCTGCTTCAAATTTTAATTAGCATGATCTAGAAAAATAAGCCCAGATTTAGGAGCTTATAAATTCCTAGCTGTATTTCAGCACTGGTTAAATAGCTGCAACAAATACTCTGGATAATTATTTTATTACTTGGCTCAATTCCTCCATCCATAAGATGGAATTTACCTAATTATTATACTAGTAGAGTG
Source organism: Horornis vulcanius (assembly GCA_013401035.1). Taxonomy (NCBI): domain Eukaryota; kingdom Metazoa; phylum Chordata; class Aves; order Passeriformes; family Scotocercidae; genus Horornis; species Horornis vulcanius. The sequence continues at coordinate 64,977 of VZUA01022229.1, read as the reverse complement.
CTTTGCTAAAGAAGTGTCAATTTTTCATGCAGTAACAATGGTGTTACTTCCACTGCCCTGGAAGTAATTTTATTTATATAAAAGTCCTTAACGCCTGCCAGTTTTATCTAAACTACTGTTTTAAGGAGCATTGCAGTCTGTTCACATGAATGTATTGAAGATACATTACACTTGGAGATTCAACCCCGTCAAGGAGGAAAGTGCAGCACTTTGTGGAGGTCAGCTGAGTTGTGAGGTAACTATCCTTAACAAGTCACACTCCACAAAATTATGCTACGGTAATTTTTATTTAGATGATGTCCTGTTCCAGTATATTACTCCTTCTGCAGGAATACCTAGGTCAGTATAAAATATCATTACCCTGGTGTTTACAGTAAAAGGTTTTAACAACCTATCACAATGATGCACTCTTGACAGTGCTGCCAGCACATGGGCAGATTGCTCCCTAGGCGTGGGCTGCAGGATGAGTGGTTTTATACTGGGATGTTTTCTAAATGCTTATTGTTTGTTTTGTCTATGTAAATAAAACAATATACTGCAGGGCTTAACCAAACCTGTAAATTGGAATAAGGTCACCAGAAAGTAGGATCTTGCATAAATTGGCTTTTATGAAGCCATCTACCATAAGCTGAACTGCCAGTTAAGTTGCATTGCACTGGCTGATCAAGGGCTATCAAGAATAAACTCATATTCCAAACCTACTGGTTAAAAGATGCCAGTATCATGCAAATTCTCAGCACACTGTTGACATTCACAACTTGGAGACTGAACAAGCAAAGAAATGAAATCTGCCTTCACTATCAAACACATTAGTCAAAAGTGAAAGCTCATGCTATAAGATGCATGGACATGTTATAAACTCAGGACATAAGTATCAGTGCTATCAAACAAACACCTTTTATGGTGAGTAACTGTATTTCTCCCTAACTTGGAAAACAGCCTAAAGGATTACAGCAACAGCTTGGTCTCTGTGTCTATTCAACCTTTGGATTCCCCTTGGAGAGCAGAGCAAGTAAAATATCAACTGCTATTAAACATTTTTGATGCTTTTTTTTTTTCCCAAGAAGAACAGAATTGACCAAGCAATGAAGTCTAGCAGGCAGCAATAGCTTTTATGTGCATTTAAACTAGTGTCTGATTCCTGATTCAGTACCTGAAGATGACAAGCTCTGTATTCCATTACAAACCCTCAATCATGTAAATGCCCACATCCAATAAAATACTCTCACACATATTCAGGAAAAATAAAGCCCAAATCTAAGAGGTTCGGTGGTAGAAAGAAACAAATGGGTACTTATTAGGAAGCAAGGAGGCTTCAAGAATCCTCTTAGAAAGTGGGAAGTATCAGCCAGACATGAACCCACCTGTGCAGAGACAGATGAGGAATTTGTGTACAAAGCTCATGCCGTGGCTAATCATGGCATGTCAGGCTGCTGTAGCCAGTCTCTGACCTCACCAAAAGGTCAACATACTGACAGGAGTCAAAGAAAACCAACTTGAGGCTTGAGAAATTTCTCTAGGGCTCCCACCTTGACCTCTGTAGCTGCAGAGATGTTGACTACCATGTTCTGCTTCAGGAGTATGAACCAGAAGTAGGATGATTAAACTGAGGCATCCACTAGGCTTCAGGAAAATGCAGAATCTCTTTCTTGGCCCAGAGTTACAGTTTAGGACAGTGAGAGCCAGGTTCCTGATCTGGTTTAGAACTTTCTATGAAAACTGCTAAGTAAGGAGCTAAACATGTGAGAGTTTAGTACTACGGTTGTTTCAAAACATTTCACTGTGTTGGTCCAAAACACCTTGAAATTGCATATGAAAACATGCATTCTTCAGCCAGCATGAGGTAAAAATAAATGTCAACAATGTTGCCAATGTCAACACTGTACGTTTTTTCATGCTTCTTGTTTGTAATTACAACAAAATTCATACAAAGGTAACAATCTCACTAAAACATTTAAACCCATACCTTGTGGTCTAATGGTCTGAGTTATTACCACTGGCATCCTAATCTGGGTAGTCTGGCAAGCAGGGGTTCGTTTCACAGTTTGAGCAGATGTTGACTGGATAATCTGCTATTATTAAAGAAAAGTATACTCATATTATACTCTTTATACACAAACACACACAACGTAAATACACTAATACCTGTAATTACCAAGATAAGCCCGTGGATCTCTACAAGCACAACCAGCTGGTGACAAAAGTCATATTCATGTAATGCATGTGGTTGTGTGTGTGTGTATATACATAGTTTGCCATTATGCTTTAAAAAAAATTAAATAATATACGACACAGATGTCATACCTCACAACCTTCACTAAAAATATATTTCAAATTCGTATGGTTAAAATTGAAATTCAGACTTTTGTCTTCAGAAATTTTACTAGGAAGTAAAGCAGTTTTGAAAAAGAAAATGCTGCAATAATTGTAGTGGTATCCATCTACAAACATTAGGCCTTGCACTAAATATCGACGCTTTTTAAAGAAAACATACTAAAAATAAATTCTAAAATATTATGGGTTTCAAAGTCAGACATATACAAGAAAGTAAACCAAGTTTTGGGGTGACTATATATTATGAATCTTTTAAATGTTAATTTGATATTCTCAAAGTTTCACTTACTACTAATTCAGGTTCTGAAGTCCTTTCCCAAAACTAAACCTGGATTAGAAACTTAAAATTTGACCCATAAACAAATCATATCAAAAAGAAAACACGTGCAAGGGTCATGTTTAATCAACAGTAAAATGTACATTCATATGATCAGGGACAAGGTAGGCACAGACGTAATGAACACAAGATTCAGAAAGGTGTGGATGCTGCAGAGCTGTAAAAAACCCCATAAATAAACTTTGAAAATAAAACACTGGCAAATAGCTATTTGAGTTAGACCCCAACCACAACTCAGGCATGGCAACCTCAGAAGCCGCGTGCTCCTCACAGTCACAAGTGAGTTCCTGCCACTGTGTGAGCCCTGAGCCTCTGCCCTGGGATGCAGCATTCCCTCCTGGAAGGCAGCTATGCCCTCCTGGAAGGCAGCTATGCCCTCCTGGAAGGCAGCTATGCCCTCCTGGAAGGCAGCTATGCCCTCCTGGAAGGCAGCTATGCCCTCACTGCACCTCCCCACAGCACCACTCCCACCAAGGGGATCTAAACCCATTGCACTTAGCTGGACAACAAACGGCCAAATCTCTGACTGCAAAGCGACCTATGGAGGAAAGGAAAGGACAAACAGCATCTGCAAAAGAGACAGGACAGTAGAGGATGAGCAATGCAGAAACTGTTCCATCAGCAGGAACCAGGACTCCCAAACTGGGAGGGAGACAGGTGAAAACTACAAACAAGAAAAGAGTAATGAGGGATCTGTGATGTGTTCTGGAGAAAAAACAAATAGGGCCGTTCTGAAGTTACACAACTGCATTTTGTACGTCCTAAAATACAGAGAGTCGAAAAGTTATAATAAACCTGTGGATGTAGACATATTAACAATAACCACCTTGCAGAAAGAGAAAAGGGAAAAAAAGATTAAGGATTCAGCTTCAGCTATGGACACTAAAGGAAAATAGAGCATTTGTACTAAGTACAGAAATGGAGCAAACAGATATAAATTTACTTGGTCAAGACATGCTTAAAAACAGGAAAGAAACAGAGGTGATCAGTGAAAATAATGGAAAAAATTTGAATTCAACTGCATTTTGATGCACAAGAAACATGAACAAGAGTGGTTTTGGTAAAAAGACAGAATATTCCATGTTAAGAAAATGTACATTGGTATGAAAAAGGAGAATGTTGCCACTTTTACAATGATTTATTGGATCAGTTTTCAGAGAATAGTGAATAAAAGCTGCTGTACCTTAATGGGCCAGAAGCCAGACCATAAAGGAGATGTGTGGGACCTCTGGACAGAATTACTATCTGGTATTACAGTAATCTTCTGCAATGACTTTTTTTTCCCCTCCCTGTGAGGCAACTTCTACAGTTCAGAAGCAAGTTCTGTTTCCCTTGATTAATATTTTCATGTGAATACCCTACAAAATGAGCCACTAACACCATTAAAGACAGGACAACGTTTAACCATTTAAGATGACATAAATGACAATGTTTTCTTTGCTATCCAATACATTCCAAAAGCTGTCTTTTGGCAAGTACTGTACTAGGACTTCAATGTATGTACAAACGCTGGAAGCCTAGAAAATTACTGAGAAACAAACTTTTCCAAGGGGCAGAGACCAAAATCATCATCTTAAACTCCATGCGGAAACCAATCAGCAACAGGCACATACTCTCTCAAAAGAACAACTGCACCAGAGCTCACAGTAGCATCCTACACTAAATCCCAGTTTCCATACTGGAGTTTTAAGAAATGTTTCAACACAGATGCAGTCTTCAGATCTGGAAGTCATTAAGGAATTAACACTAGCAATTTGTTTATGAAACAGAGTATGTAACTTCTTTGCAGGCAAACTAGGGACATAGTAATAACCAATGAATCAGAGAATCCTGCATTAAAATTTATATCTAAGCCACACTTCATCAATTAAGATAATTTAAACTGTTCTAATCTTCTTTCCTGTTTGTCCAACATCATAAACATTACCATGAAGTCCTTAGCTTGACTTTAAAGTTGTAGAGATTGAACAAGTGTACTAGCAAGCTGGTCTGGGAGATGATTTATTTAAATGATTTCATACTTCTCACTGACTAAAAACACACACAAGTGTACCCCATGTCACGTTATCTATCCATATTCTGAATCAAAGCTGAATGCCACTGATCAGCTCACAAGCACTGACCCAGACTGAGACAGCAGATACAGAAGTTTTAGGACACTGAGGTTATCATGGATGTTACTCCAGCTTTCAGAAAAGGGGAAGTCTTGGTGCTGCTGCAGCCACCTTTGGGAAGATGTAGAGAAGACAGAGTCAGACTCCCTCAGAAGTGCAGAGCAGAAGGATGTAACACAAAAGACACAAGTTGCAATATAGGAGATTTCAATGTAATATAAGGAAAAAAAATTACCATGAGGGTGGGCAAGCTCTGAACAGGCTGCCCCAAGAGGCTGTGTAATTTCTTCTTGAAGATACTCAAAACATGACTGGTCACATGGGAGACATCCCAATGTGTAAGCAGAAGGCTGCACAAGACACCTCCAGGAGTCCTTTCCAACCTTTCACTGTGTCCATAAACACATCATCACAGATTTTATTAAAGTGCTGAGTCACAAAAGGTAACAAGACAGAATACAGAAGTCTTCAGAGCTTACAGAAACACATCATCATTCCACCTCCACTAAAAAAGGAAACATTTTAATTATGTGTGCCTCTGAAGACAGCAAGCACAACAGAACAACAAAGGCACAGAAAATAGAAAAGACAGAACGTAATTTAGTCATTGCCTGGATTTATAGGGTTTGGAAAATGGCAAAATTACCACACAAAACTACAATCAAGACAGAGTTGAGAGAGCAACTACTGTCATATATTAGTTATTCCTCTTCCATTTATGTCTAAAGTTGGAGAATCATGTCCTAGGCTGCTGCACTTCAGAGCTCTTCAAGGAACACACTAAAGCAGCAGTCATGGCATTGCTTCTCCAAGTGCAATGTGTGAACAGTTACCTACATTTTTGTTCTATAAAATAACATTTTTCTGCAAAGTAAGATGTACCTTTCTCTCAATGGAAAGTATTCTCCCTCTCTTTTTATTTCATCTTTGGACTTCTCCCCTTGTCATCTCTCTCCACTACTCACACTCACTTTGATTCACCATTTGTCTGCTCTGCCAGACCAGCTCCTCCTCTCACCTCCTCAACACTGCAGATACTACTCTGCCCTTTGCTAAAGGACTGTATTTTCACAGGTGAAAAAATGGATGTTTTTACAAAGCTGCTTCCATAAGGCAGCAGGCTCATAACGACAAAAAAGGATATACAACAATCACACTATAGAATAACAAAGAAGTCACAGATGAAATAATCTATTTTTTCCTAAGGGTTTTCTTCAAAACGCGTAGATTTGGTAACTCTGTGAGAATGAAGCAATGGTTCTCTCTAGGCCTAATCTCAAGCCAAAAGGTGATGATCACTCCATGACATCTTCTACTGTGTAAGTTATTACAGGACAGAGAACAAATTAGAAACATGAACACAGACCAATAATCAACAATAAAACCAACAAATACAGACTGAGAAAGAATCCAGCCAAAGCACATCGAACATACAGAAGCAGAAAGAGAACAGAAGGTATCAGTCTTTCTCATGCCCGCACAAGAGAGACAAAATGAAATAAGAGCCACTGCCTAGAAACCATTGAAAGGAAATTTCCTTTAGGACAGGAAGATTAGAACTCATTGCTAAAGTTTCTGAGGACAAGGATTTTGCAAATCTCCTGGACCAGTGCAGATGCACACCAGGTCCCAACCTTTACTTGCCTCCCTTTTACTTGACGAGGGCTGCAAAACCAGCCTGGCTCAATTCTCCCTTTGCAACAAAAGCATCTGATCCAAAAGCTTAAACGTATCAAGTACTACAATAAAGACAAATACACAGTAAACAAGAGCTTCTACAAAGAATGAAAAACAAAAATAAATTTGAAAAATAGATCTTTTACCAAGCAATTTTTTCTCTCAATTAAGTTAAAAAAAATATTGTGGAAGGAAGAAACAAGACATGCGTAAACATAAAATTCAGAATGGCTGTGGTCTGATATGACATTTATCTTCACTCATGAGTAAACACTTGCTAACTCACTTGTGGCTATGCCACTTGTGATTTATCAGTCTACTCACTCCTGAAGATAAATGTCATATCAAACCTCAGCTATCATGTAATCTGGCAGCATTAACTTACAATGTTCATGCTTTTATAGGCCTAGAATTCATATTTACCATTGCTTACCGTACTGCAGTAGCAGCTACAGTTTTTCCAATGGTGCCACAAAATCTGCATAAGCAATTATTTTCCTCCCAAATTAAAAAAAAGACTATTTAAAAACTCAGCACATAAATTTTAATGTTAATATGACAACAGTATTATTCCACTGTGTATGGGTTTTCAACAAAGAAATGGAGAAAAAAAAAAACAGAAGCCACAAGATCACTTGTCCCAACTGCTCCTCAATTTATTTTACAATTCTTCCTACAATGGTCAAATGATCTATTTTGAGTGTTTTCAATATGGCTTTTTCATCACTGTCTTTGGGAGCCTGATCTACCATCTAATATTCTCTCTTACTTTAAAGATATTTTGCCTAATATCCTAACTAAATCCTACTTCATTTAATTATATCCTGTTATTCATATTTATACCATCTTGGTCTGTTCCAAATAATGGATNAAATAATGGATTCTCCCTTTATTCTCCCTTATAATCAGTGTTTGACCAAATTATGTGTGTCCAGTTCTCCTAAGCTTTTCTTTTAATCTTTGCTTTCAAGCCTGGCCTTTTCTTAATGGTTTCCAAAAAGCAATCAGTGACAATGTTCTCCTTATATTAAGGTACAGCCCACAAAATTCTGAAAATAAAGTCCATGATAACAACTCAGAAAACCACTAGGCTGTGTTTCAAATAGGCATACAATTTGTCAAGTATAGGCTTTGTTCCTGTTAATGGATCCCAGATATCTACTGGTCAACAGCCATTTTTATTTAAATGTTACTGGACATCAAATTCCACATCAGTGGCTAGATNACATCAGTGGCTAGATCTTTATTAGTTAATTAATAGAAAATACTCCTTTTATTCAAGCAGCAATCAACTGTTCTTCCATTTCTAAGCTGCCTTCCAGACAAGACAAAAAGAAAATGATTTCCTAAAATTTGACTAAAATGTGTATAAATTGCATTCATTCATGAACAGCAAAGTGATGCCAGAGAAGCTTCAGTGGAGAATTAAAAAGCCAAGCAGAACATTCCATATAACATAATTCTTATTCTGCTGCTGTATGTTGTTTCCAAATTCCATTACTCTATCTCAACTCTGAGAGACTCCAGCCACTGTGACAGTGCAGGGAAAGTGTCAGTAAATGTTTGAGCAAATCCTGTTCTAATGTAACCTAGAATATGGCAGAGCCTACCCTCTGGACAGTGTGCCCAATTAGTACAGCAGTAATGGTGCAGATATATTTCCATACAACCCTCCTAATCCTAGACCTACATTAATCTTTATACAGCTTTGTATATAATTAAATTTGTTTTAATTAAGACAGATCACTGATTTTTCTTACTGGGTTTTTTTATCACTCAAGTTTAATACTTGGCTTTAACCTCCAGGAATACTTTCTCCTTATGATGCAGTCAGTGTCAACAAAATACATAAAATGCTAATCCACCTCCACTATCATCAATAACCTCACCATGTCTAATAAAGACCATCTCTCTTATTCATATAAATTTTACCTGCTGCAACACCCAAAACAAGATAGGCAATGCCAGCATGTATAAGGCAACACAGAGCACAGAGACTCTAAGAATAGTAATTTAGACAAACTTTGAACATTGCACTTAAAACAATTCAAAAAATTGATTGCTGGATTATCTCATTAGTGTCTCATCAATACAATATTAGCCTAAGATTGTTTCCCTTTTCTTTATGTAGAAGTAGCACTATCTAGCTTTATAAAGCATTGTTTTTCATAGTTTGGAACATGATTCCAGCACTTTACTGAATAGAGTAGAAGTCTCCCATTTCATCTCCACTAACACTGTACATCTCAAAGCCTTTGTGCAAGCTATGCTGCATGCTGACAGTGTACACAGGATTTTCATGCTGCAAGATACATCAATGCAACTGGAGAAAGCACCACCACAGCTGACACCTCTGAGAAGCAGAAAAGACAAAGGAAGGAACAGCTAACAGACCCCTCATGTTTTAAGGGAAACTGGACTACTGTAAACTGGCTGGTATGAAAATATCTATATTCTAAAACAAGCTTGCCCTTCTGCAGCTGGACAGTTTGCAAAGCCAGCTGGAACTCTCTCCAATGAGCTTCAGGCTTGGAAAACCTGGAGCTCAGCCAGTTCTTCCATCAGTGCTGGCTACCCTTAGGCAAGCCAGCTGCAATCTTCCTCTCCCGGACAAGTCCAAGGCAAGATGGCCAGCAGCTCTGTGCTCTGATTTTGGGGAGCAATGAGAACTGTGACAGTGTGATCACTGTCACTACAAAAACATCAATTCTTATCAGCAATTACTGGGGTGATATGGAGCTGCTGTGCTGTCTGCTTGGCACCTGAGTTGATGGTAGTTGTGCTAAGAATTTTTGATGCAGTAACTCTTGATGTCTGATGCTGTTTTTGTCTGTATAGAACTACTCTGAGGGTCATTAAGTGCCTGGTTAATGTAATGTTTGATTCTATTAACTAATAACTGATAAATTTAAAGGAAATATGAAAAGACAGTTTCACACTAAAGCAAATAAATTATGATTTTAATGTCTTCTCCCTATCATATATATTTTATGCATTATACATTTTCCAGAAAAGAAATGGCATAAACCATAGTTTTGCTTTGCGCAGACTGTGACCTTTTGAAAATGTAGTGGTCATTTCATGTACCCAGTAAATGAAAACTCAGCCCTAGACCTGTAACCTCCTTACAGACAGAAAACCAACTTCTCTTGCTCATCAGATCAATGTCTACAGTGTTACTTGAGCAGTTTTCAGCTCCTCCTATGACACAGGTATGTCAGAAAAACTCTTCACATTGTCAATCTCTACTCAGGTCAATATCACAATTCCTTGCTCAGAGTATCCATTGACATGTGACAGGCAGAACGTACCTCTCCCAGAAATTTGGCTTTATCCCAATCAGAAAATACTCCACCAGAACTATAATCATAAAAGTAAGAACTCCTGTGGTCTTACCCATTTTTGTGCTACATGAGTGTTGCTCAAAAGGCAGGGTGAAACCTGCCTAGTGGGCACAGGAGCACTTCAGGTGCACAACATTGGAAAAAGCCATGTTACATGCCAGTAGGTTAGCCTTTGACTGTGGAATGAGATAAGGCTACACTTACTGGCCATGGACATTTCCACCTGTAAGCAACCTGTCAGCTGCAGACAGAAATTTTCTTAACCTGGGACAAGGAGTAATTTTTCCACCTACTCCCTGAAATTATCATCAGTTTCTGCTCTTCTGCCTAGAAGAGCCAGAGTTATTGTCCATTCAGTCATGAAACATGGACAAATGAAAGAGATGTCACAAAATATGGGAGGAACACTTTTCTAATTAATACAACAATCCAAAAAGGGTAGGAAGAAGCCATCTCAGAAAAAGAAAGAATCCAAGTGGCTGGACTTGCATTGAAGCAGCTGAGTTAAGGTGAAAAACACCCAACTGT